>JAPYZI010000641.1:0-45496 GCA_030523105.1 Ophioninae sp. A BG-2022a
TATGTATGGAAAAATTTGCAAAAATCGATGGTCCAACTTTAAAATTCTGCCAAAAATCGAAAAATCATCGGATTTTAATGATTAAAAAAGCATTTTGAATAGAAAATTGTAACGAAGAGATTGAGCGCAGAGTGGAGTGCCAAATCCTAAAGAAAAAAAAGTTATTGACGTTTTAGTGAAAAAACTTTTTTCTCCCAAAAATCGAAAATTTTTTTGGATTTTTAATATTTTTTTTCATGATCCATTTCGATGTAACTTTATCCCCTGAGCACAAATCTGCCATTAATTTTTCCAAAAACCCAACATTTCAATGAAAAAATCGTTAAAAAGTCTAAAAACACGATTTTTTTTGCTGTGTACGGTGCTTTCAACGAAATTTCGATTATATTCGTCGAATGTACAATCGAAAATTCTCAGTTGATTACAAATATGCCCGAGTTTTCGCTGAAAGAATAAAATTCGACTGGGAAAATGCAAAAATCGGTTCTACGATTTTTTTTTACATTTTTCCCTAGAAACGGCGAGTTCAAGACGAATCAAATGGTGGATTGGTTGGAATATTAATAATAATTCAGGGGTTGATCCGGTAATCATACATGCTTGTATCAATCGACTCAGAATTTCACTCCCAACCCTCATTTTCACGGATGACATTCCGTCGTGGAACACCCTGTATATCTTATATTAACGATTCGTAAAAAAAACGTCGATTACTCGATGTGGCGGGGATGCTAATTTTGCGGCGGTCCTCCATAATAACTGGCCGCTCGTGACGCCGCCAGGCGGCAGTTTGGGTTGCAGTATACTTGTCTTCAAGCTGCCCGTAAGAACTGTCCTTCTATGTACGTCTGACTTGGTTGGTATGAGCTAAAGCTAGAAAAATAAAACGAAAAATGCCAGAAAATATTGCGTTGTTATTTCTAGATTACAATCTTCTCAAACTGTCTCTTGTACATACACACTTGTGTGGAAGTAGAAATCGGGACGGCGATTTATTTTGCATTGTGTAGTATCAATTCATTTATTTTCCCAATTGCATTTTCCATCGTTTCTGTCGCGGCTTCAGCGTGGAAAAACGATCTATTTATTTTTCAATTCAACAAATTTCATAAAGTCCATCTGTCAATTTGACACCGTTTGATGAGATGAAAAGTTTTCAACAGTCATACAGGAAATCCATGGGTGCCGTTCTGCCATACCGACAGCAATAGGATGTTCTTCCGAGGAAGATAAGGGAGAAAAACCGTGGGAAACTATTACCCTGATCGGCGGTTGAGCGGAAGGCTGTGCAGCTACCTCTTAAATACGTAGACGAGACTTCTCTGTGGATCTCTAAATTTCAGTAAATTACATTCCTTAAAAGATGATTTTTTTATGTAGTAACTGATATATATAGTCTGATACAAAGGGGAGTATTGTGTGATGTGAGGAACGTGATTATTTCTTTGTCTGTAAATTTTATATTAGACACTTTTTTATTACTACATTGATTTATAAATTCAATGTTACGTATTGTTACGTAGATATAAAAACTACGTAACAAGCATATTTCGAACTATTCCGCTACGACCCTTCGTTGATAGGTGAATAAACTTTTCAACGTGACTGTGGCGGGACTACTACCTTAATCCATGGTAATAGTGCGGCGTGTCGCTCGCCTGGGTAGCGACGAAAACTTTGCGCGGTTGACGAGACAGATGAGTTGCCGAACGCGCTGGCCGACATTCGAAAAAAAAAACAAACTTCGATTATTATCGCATTACGAAGCGAACATAACCTCGTTCGGTCGCATCTCCCAAAGCGAAAATACCAACGGACGTTTGGCGTTGGTGAGCCAAAAAGTTGCCGTCACGGAAACGACTCGGTGCACCGTTGAGCAATGGAGACACAAGTAGAAAAGTGATTATATGTGAGAAATAACGAAACTGAACGCGCCTTCGAGCACAATAATTTGATTCCCAAGATTCATCTACGAACAAAGAATTCACGACGCAGGGTACAAAAAAAGTGCCGTACGTTGGCGGATGGAAAATTGTTGAGAGTTAAATGCGGTTTCGAAGTGACGTGAAAAGTGCGATATACCTGGCGAGCATTCATCGCGAGATGTGGCGAATTCCCGGTATTTTCCGATTTCGAGCTTGATCAACAGCGCAAACCCATTAACGAGTCATAACCTTTTCGCCGTGGCGCAACCGAACGATGTCTGAGAGTGACAAAATGGGCCTGTTCGGCTCCAAGGACGAGAACAACGAGTCGACAACCGAGGAGATCAAGAATGCCGACGAACCTAAGAAGGAAGAACCCTCAGAAGCGGAAAAAGCAGCCTCGTCCGATCATTATGCACCGTACAACATAGACAGCGATTCCGAGACCTATGACACTGAAGCTCTCAGCATTATGGACATAAATGACATCATAGGCGTTCAAGCCGACACCGGTGGCGATTCCACTCTTGAGAGTGAATTTGCTGCCCTATCGGAGATCATTACAGATTCCAAAGATGAATACGCGATCTTGGAGGAAGACTCCGCTATCCCGGATCAATCTCTAGCCAATCCAGCCGATACTGGACAAAAAGAAAATACAAATGATTCTGATGCCGAAGGTAAGTTAGTGGCGCTCCAAAACCAACAATAGAAAAAAGGACTTTCTTTTTATCTTTCAACTCTGGTAGTTTTATAAGTAGCTCATTCAACCAAATGGTCACTTCTACATGTCCCAATTCTAATGGACTCTCCATCTTTTCAGTGATAAGCAAAGGTGATGGTACAGATAGGGCTGAAAGTCCCGCTGAAGGAGGAAATATCAACAAGAGTCTTCAGCTGATCGGAGAAGCGTACATTTCAGAGGATTCCCGGGAAACGGAAGTCGAAGACGCCACAGAGAGTGCTGCGAAGAAATCTGAACGATCCAGAGAGCCAGATGGGAATTCTATACCTCTGGACGCTCCAGTACACAACGAAGTAACGGAAAAGCCTGGTGAGGAAGAGGTCGCAGAAAGTGGATCAAAATCAACTGTAACGACGGATACCTCTGAAGGAGGAAACAGCGAAGTCTGCGATGACCTTTCTGGCACGAATCTGCAATCATCGCAAGAATCCTCAGGAGACAGGGCTGTTATGGAATCTGCAGATTCACCAGATGCCGCGATCATTCCTGAGCCAGAAAAGCCCGAAGAGGTCGAGATGATGGATGTTGATTCAACAGGTTTGAGTGACCCGCGAGAAAAAGTGGCTAGCCCAATTGAAAGCGTCGTAGAATCAGGAGAAAAAGAAGGAAGCAATAATGCTTGTGCAGAAGAGGTCAAAGTTCCGATATCTCTGATTAACGAAGAAGCGACGCTTACAAACGAGCCAGAAATAGCAGAAGAACCAATGGAAGTGGACGAGCCCCACGAAGTTCTTAAAAATTCTATAATTTCTGATGCGGCTCCATCAGATATAAAAAACGATGGAGAATCCTCTACACCAGACGCACTACTGATCTCACGTGTGCAACCGGAAGTCGGTGAAGGAAGTCTCAAGGCCTCAGGTGATATCGTCGAATCTGCCACCCGTGCTGAGTCCGTGACCGAAGACTCGAGGACTATCCTAGAACTGGAGAAACCTCTGGAAGAAAAGTGCAACGTGGAACAACCGGAAAGTCCAAAAGATGAGAAAATCGATTCCAAGCAACTAAACGACACAGAAACTCTGGATCCAATCGCCGAAAATGAGCCAAACACAGCAAAGGATGCGACCATCACCGAGCTCATGCCAGAAGAGAATCTAACAAAGATTTCTGATGAACCGATCGAAGAACCACGTGTCGAAGGAGTTGAAGAACATTCTGCGACACAGGACCACGCTGCGGTATTATCTTTGGAAAATAGAGAAGTTGATTCAAAAGTGGATTCAACAAGTTCCAAGGACATTGAAAAGGTCGAAGACGTCAAGGAGGAGGCACCCCAGAAACCGGAAGTGGCGAGTGAGCCCATGGAAATTGACGAGCCTGAAGAACAAGAAAATATCTCCAAAAATTCTCCACGAGAAATTGAACCCACCTCAGATTGCAACCCAGAAGATAAAATGGACGACGTCCGTGGTCAAGAAACGTCGAACTCAACGACGAAGCTGTTGGAGCCGTTGGCGATTCCGGATTCTGGAGAATCGAAGATACCTTGCGATTCCAATGCGGATGAAAACTCGACCGATAATTCTATACCAGCTGTCAAATCGTGTGTAGAATCATCTCAAGTTCTCGTACATTCGACAAAGTCTCCAGTGGTTCAGGAGACTGTGGAAACGAAGATATCCTGTTCTGATTCTAATACAGGTGAAAAATTCGCTGACAATTCCACACCAGGTGAAAAGTCGACCGATGATTCCACATCGGGTATCAAGTTGTCTGAAGAATCTTTCGCTGTCACTGCAGTTGAGCCGGTTCGATCAATGAACGATGCTAAAGAATCTCTTGTGATGGCTGACGAGGACGAAAAGATGGAGGTAGATGGTTCAAAAGAAAAATCAGCCCAGGAAAAAACTGAAGTTACTCAGCCCTGTACATCTCCATGCGATATCAGGGAACCGACCAAGAAGGAAGAGATCAGGGAAGACACGATCGAAGACGAGCCAAGTATCGACACGGTTGATGACGCGCCAATAGCACCGGAAGTTCAACAGGCCGTACCAATCCATGAAAAATCGGTTTCCAGCGACACTGATGTGGGTCGAAAAATCGATCCTGCGCAATGCCCCGATGAGGTGATTGAGAAAACCGAAGTGAGCGAGGTCAATACTCACGAGACAGTACAAGAGAAAGAACCAATCCTCGTCGAGGATACAAAAATCAGCGAACGTTTAAACGAGAATTCTGAAGAAAAAGGAACGGGGAGAACCGAGGAGGAATCGAAAACGTCCAAGCATGAAAATATCGTTACTGCGGAAGAAGAGAATTTGATTTCCGGAGGAGAGAATAATTCCGTACAAAACGAAAACATTGCTGAAGAAATGAAAAACACTTCTGAAGAACACGAGAAAACCGAAGAAAATGCAGACATCACCGAACAAAAAGAAAATGCGAAGCTGGACAAAGAAGAAGCGCCTCAAATTTCCAGCTCACTTTCTCAACTAGCCACCAGCGAAAACTGTCCACTTGAGAAAGCGAATTCGCCATGTGGCGATGTTCATCCAAACCCCATGGAAAGCGATAAAAACGAAGTTGAAGAAAATCAAACGAAAATAGACGACACATCTGACAGTCTCGAAAAAATCGAAACTCAGCAAGAGACTGGAAAAAACGAAACTCAGCAAGAAACTGAAAAAGTCGAGGCTGATTCGAAAATGGCTGTAGACGATGAGGAAATTTTAATACCGAGCCTACACACCGAAAGCTCAGACAAGGAAAGTCAAAATAGCGAGCCTGAAAATCAAGTCGAGGTTGCAAATTTGATTTCGAAAGATATCGAAATTCGTTCGCCCGATGAGTCTGTGTCAGAGAAAAAAGAAGATTCGTCAGTAAGTGCAGTTCCGGAGGCTGAAGAAATGGAAATCTGTAAAGAAACGGCTCAAGTTCCTAGTGAATCGCGAGAGGCCAATGTTACGAGTATCGAACAAGCTACATCATTTTCTGTAAAGACTAACGTTCGTTCCGAAGAGACCGAATCGTTGGCCGACGATTTGGACTTATCAGTTTCCCCCGAACCGGCTGAAGTTTCAAATGTAGAAGAAAAGGTAAAGTCAATTCCCCCAGAAAAGATTGAATCTTCGAAACCAGCAGAAGAAGCTACGCCCACTTCCGAGGCTTCTTCGAACATGCAAACGGAGGAACGTTCTATCGAATCGACTGACAGCCTGAATGACCGAACAACGGAAGACCCGAATCTTCCAAACGTGGACGTTTCGAATCAGGAGCTCGAGGAGGCCACAGTTAGTTTAGAAGAAACCCAGATTTCCCATCAAAATCTCGCTGAATCTGCAATTCTTTCTGAAAAAGATTCAAGGTCGCGGAACGAGAAAACGAACGATTCGACGTCATCAATGGAGCCGATAGAATCCCCTAGCGGAGAAGAGAAATTAGCCGTAACTGAAAGTGCGAAAAATGAAAACGAGCAGTCACGAAATACAGAGGAAAAACAATCTCACGAAACCGAGGAAAATTTGATATCCGTAATATCAGAAACTTTGAGTACGGAAATGCAGCAGGACGCAACTGCCGAGACGGTCGAGTCTCTTTGCGAAGTTGTTAAGGATTCTTCAATAACTGTTGAAAAAGTTGAAGATTCGATGGAAGTGGAAGAAAAAAGTGATTCACCGGCGACGAATAAGAACGAAACCGAAGTGGCAAAATCACCGGGCCAAAATCGTGACGAAAACGCTGGCTCGGAAGACTGCGAACCAGCGTCCTCGCTTGTCGTGGAGGGGACCGTGAATGAGACTGAGATCACCGATTCGGAAGAAAAATATCCTTTGGATGGAAAACCCATCGAGGAGTCCACCATCTCGACGGAATCTCCCGCATTTGAGGCGAATGATCAATGCAACGAAGACATGGAATTGTCTATTGTTACCGCTCCGTTGGAAAATCAGGAAGTTCTTAACGAGGGCGATTCTCGAGAGAGAGACACGTTGGAACATTCCTACGAGGATCTTGATATGGCAGACGAGAATAAGACTGTGACTGAGACCATTTCTGTGGATAGTGACAAAAAGAGCACCGAAACGAATCCCGAACAATTGGACGATAGCCCCAAAGAACCTTCCGCGTACAAAAGCGAAGAGACGTTCGAAGAACCTCGAGAGAAGTGTACTGTTGATTCTGAAGATAATTTGAAGGACATTTTGTCGAGTGACTCGGTATGCGTAACGCAAATGTTTCAGGACGACGAGCAATCTCAGAGCACTCAAGAAATGATGGAAAGCATACTCGAAACCGACAAGGGTAATATAAACAACATTCTTGACGAACAGGAAGTGAACGATTTGGAGCAAACATCAGCGTTCAACGGAATAGAAAAATTATCCAAAGAATCCGACAATATGTTGAACAAAGCCCTCGAAGATCCGATGACCGCGACGAACATCGATTCCCTCGAGGGTTTGCTCGACCTCGATTTGATCCCTGAAACGGACGAGACCAATTTGAAGTCCGTTGAGCCGATCGTTGATAAAGTCATGCAAGAGAGTTGCGACGACATCGGAACGATCGACAAAGACGTCGACGTCGCTTTGCTCCTGGAGGAAAATAACACCATCAATAATCCTGAAAGCAGCGTTTACAACAACGATATTGCCACGAAGATCATGGACGATACTCAAAAGATTACCACCACGGTGGACGAACTAATGGTAAAGTCCTCGATTCAGGGCGATCGAGAACTGAAGGAAAACGACGATCTCACGGAAAAAGACCTCGAGGCCTTTGATCTCGCCAGTGTCGTTACTAATCCCCTGGATAACGTTGATCCTTCCGAGGACACGACAATCAATTTAGGTGAGGATCTGTTACGCGAAATTGCCGTTGACGAGGAGAGGAAAATCGAGTTGACGGAAAAACTCTTGTTGGACGATGACATTCAGGAACGAGGTAAGGAAACATCACTTTCAAATTCTAATTATTTACCCCCGCAAAAATCCCGCTCAACCGAAAACCATAATTCGAAAGCGATAAATAGATTTGTAGTAACGTCCTATTTGTCCTTCACAGATCTGTTGCTTTCGACGACGGTCGTAGAGCCCACGAAAATCGAGATGTCCGACGAAGTCTTCCTTCCGGTCGAAACTGAGCGAGACATGGAATTATCCGAGGATATTTCGCTCGACAGTACCGTGCGCGATCAAGTGCTCAGCGACGTGGCAGCCGAGATGGAAAATTTACCCCAAAATTCGGAAATCTCGGAGCTTGAATCGGCGGTCAAATTTTTGCAAGAATCCGAGGAGCAGGACATCGACTCGTCGCTCGTTCTGTCCCCGAAAATGGTCGAGGACGTTGTCGACGACATCGTCGAGAATTCGGGTGTAGGTATATTTACTAACGAGGCAGATATTTGCGAGGATCATTCGGAGCTCGTTGCTGAGCTCGAGAGCATAATACCCGATCCCATAGCCATTTCGGAAGCCGAAATAATAAACGAGGCGGCGAAACTTGAAATCGAGCGAAAAACTAAATTGACCGAAGCATCGAAACTGTCATCACCGATTGCCGCGAAAGTGGAGTTAGCAGCGGAGGAGATCGCGCGATCCAAATTATCACTCGTAGCGTCCACGGCGTCCATTGTCATCACCGAGGAACCTCCGTATCCCGAGGATTCTCCGGAAACTCGGACAGTGATCGCGAAGAGTCCGGAAGTCGAGAAAATCGAACGCGAGCCGCTTAAAAAATCAGCACCTATACCTAAGATATCAATACTCGAAGAGAGACTGAAGATACCCCCGAAGATCGAAATTCCGGCTAGCGAACCGACCCGGATGTGCGAGCTACCAACGACCCCGAAAACGAGTTTGCTCATCCAGCGAGATGTCCGAGCGACGAATCTGACGAAACAATTGGAATCACCGAAATCAACGGAAAAGAGAGACGAGCTCAGGATCGTAGATACGCCTCGCAAGGACAGCGAGAAACACGATTTTGAAAACGTCGGCTCGCCACGAATAATTCTTAAAATCGCGAAATCCGCGATTGCCGATTGTTCTGAGCCACGATCTCCGAAAAGTCCGAAAATCCGATCAGCCACGAATTCGCCTAATCCGGAGGACAGTCCGGGCCAAAAACTTGGGAAGATAAAGTTGAAATTGTCGAAAGGTGGTCATCCGTCGATAATCTCGAACGATAATTTTGAGGAACAATGCGGTCAATGGCACACCGAGGGATCCTCCTCCCTATCGCCACTCGGTATGAAAATCAAATTTTCCAAAATATCGGACAGCAGTGGCTCACAAGTGGACAAACACGAGATCGAAGAAACGAGGGAACAAACGACCAGCAAGCACAAATTTGAGGAAGCCAAACGAACCGACTCGCCACTCGGTATGAAAATCAAATTGTCGAGAACAGGCGAACCCTCGATCGTTCAACAAGAGGCCAAGGACAGCGCAATCAAGCACAAAGAAAAATTCGACGCGCAGCAGGGGTCTCCCAAGAGAACCGAATCCTCGATCGGTATGAAGATCAAACTTTCGAAATCCGGCGATGCTTCCATTATACAACCGGACAAACAGGAAACGGGGGACGAGCACAAAGATACGAGCACGAAAATCAAGGAAAAACTCGAAGCGACGCAACAACAGCAACAACACGCCGAAAAAAATGTGAGTCGAGTTAAGGTCAATCAGGGTGGGTCAATCCATAAGATGTACATGATTTTTTAAAAATAATTCAAATTTTAGTATATTTAGTTATTCCGTGAAATTTCAATGTCACTTATCGATACAATTTCCGAGTCATTTATATTTGAAAATGGGAATTTCCCAAGGCAGTTTTGCTTCGGTAAGTGAAAAAAAAGCCAACTTCCGCTTATTTTAAAATGATATATACAACAGCAAATCCATAAGATTCCTACAAAATTGGGAGATTTAGGTTTATTAAAAACGTAAAAATCTAATAGACTAATAAAAAAATATGATTGTCGAACAATCTTCTAAGTTATATTGATATTAATATGAACTTCCGGCTAGCGATACAGAATTTACGACATAATATCGTGACAGCGAAGAAACATTGCAACATCGCGTCAGCTGAGTACGAGTAAACACGCAAAAGAAAAAAAATGCAACGTTGCCATATGTAAATCTAATAAGACAACAAATAATCCTCGAGTCGGTCCAATGATTATTAATCAATTACTTAATGATTTATAATAAACTGGCGATTAATCGCGTTCACTTGGATAAATTAATTTAATATTAACTAATTTTAACTACACGATTAGTTTGCATCGAAAGAATTAAGTTCATCCTAAATTTTTTATATATTATAAGATATTCTTTCATTGCTTTATAAAACGATGGTGTTTTTCTCCACTCAGGACACACCACGCCGTACGGAATCTCCGTTGGGTATGAAGTTCAAGCTCTTCAAGACTGGTGACGCCTCGATCGTTCCATCCGAAAGTTCCGAGGACGGCCAGCAAGACGTGAAACGTACGGATTCGCCGCTCGGCAAAAAGGCCAAACCGATGAAAACTCGTAGCGCGACTTCCGCCGCTAATTTCGAGGTCAACGAGGACACGAAGGAAAAACTGGAGATTCCAGAAGCCCCTAGACGCACGGAATCACCGCTCGGTATGAAGATCAAATTGTCGAAACGAGGAGGCGACGCGTCGATAATACACAACGACGAAGCTCGAGAAACGCCGAAACCGCGGCCGGAAGTTGTTCAGGAAGCGGTGCAAGAGGGTACGTCATCTCCCAAGGTAAAAGGTGGTAAATCATCTGCGATTCAACCGGAAGTCGCTCACGAAACGGAATCCATCCCGGAAACGCCGAAACGGTCGGACGCGACGATCGGGATGAAAATAAAATTGTTGAAAAGCGGTGACGCGTCGATCGTGCATCCCGATCGAGACGAGAATTCCGAAAGATCGGAAAGTCATCAGGAGAACGTTCGAAAGAACGACACATCGCTCGGGGTGAAGATAAAGCTTTTAAGAAGCGGCGACGCTTCGATAATACAAGCTCAGTCTTCGAAAAAACCGGACGATCAATTACCAAGCGTGGAGTCCAGGGAAGGAGAAAATTCACGTGCTAACGAGTCTCCGACCGCGAGAACGAAGTTTTCGAAGTCCGCTGAGGGGGGCACCGTTGAGACATCGGAAAAAAAAGATAAATCGTCGAGGAGAAAAGAAACGGAGATGCCGATTGAGATGAAGATAAAACTCTCGAGAACAGGCCATCCGACGATAGTAGCCTGTGATAATTACAGCGAGACGCAGCGTGGTAAGGAGAGCGGTCTCGAGATTACCTCTCCGGTTGGCACGAGTAAACAATCGTCACCGAGGGAAAACACCGGAATGAAAATATTGAAGAGCATGCACGCTGCGGCTAATATACACGGTAACCGATCGGAATTGACCATCGAACCGATACAGTTGCAAACCCGTAAATCCAACGAGTTCGTGGACGACTCAGTCGCGAAGCGCAAAGACATTACGATTTCACCGATCGAGTCGAAAAAGGCGAAGCACGATACGAAATTGTCGCACATACTGCCGGAAGTAACGATCCAACCGATCGTACCGCGGGACACTGCGAAGCAACAAATCGTATTGGAGAAGAAAGCCGGCTCGATAAGTCGACAGCAGATGAACGTTATAAGCCAAGAAATAAGCATAACACAAGTTAGATCCAACAAGCCTATGGATCTCTCGATGACCGACAAATTGAAATCCATTCTTACCCACAATCCTCCACCTCCGAGCAGCGACTGCGAA
This sequence comes from Ophioninae sp. A BG-2022a, assembly GCA_030523105.1. Taxonomy (NCBI): domain Eukaryota; kingdom Metazoa; phylum Arthropoda; class Insecta; order Hymenoptera; family Ichneumonidae; species Ophioninae sp. A BG-2022a. The sequence continues at coordinate 11,405 of JAPYZI010000641.1, forward strand.
ATTATCGAGCATCGCCCCGAGCTAATAATCGTCAACGAGAACTCAAACTCAAGTCAGGATGTCATGATAATCGAGGAGGTACCGGCGATACGCGGACCGGAGAACAAAGTGCCGAAAAAACGAGGCAGACCCAGGAGAAATCCTCTACCGATCATTCTCGCCAAACCGACACCCATCAATAGCCCGGCTACACCGATCATTGAACCAATTATGCCAAGAGATCCGTTGGCTTTGGACGATGTTGCTCATATGGTGTCGCACATGGGGCCACAGGTATTCCCACCTGTCCAGACCGAGACTCATGGCAGACCAAAGAGAACGTGCAGAAATCAGAAGAGTTATGCGCCGCCCAGACGTGGACGTGGGCGCGGTGGTACGTCACGATTTTTTAAATACAACTTGTACACGAAACACTCGTTCGTACCGTGGTCTAAAATTATACAGCGGTTTTACATATCCAAATTTTACATTGCCAAAAACTTTCAAATCATTAGCCTAGATTTTTTCCCTCGTGCACAATCCATGAAAATAAGGCTCTATGGACAAATCGAAATACGTTTAATGATATCGATGACTGATCGAAGGTAACGAAAACTGTCATCAACATGAACTTCTTGATTCTTGTTTATTATCATCGGTCGTTAAATCGGAAAAGACATTAAATTCGAGAAAAACGACAATCAATCTGAATTATTTTTCTTATTCAGGCCGAGGCAAGCGAAAAATGGACGCTTCCGCGGAGCTGCCAAAGAGACCACGAATCGATCAAGATTTGGACTTGATCGAACGCTCGACAACGGCACTGATAACGATACACGAGCCACCGCCCGAGCTGACGCACAGCGCGAACGAGTCACCGCCCGACCCGTCGCGAAACACTTCCGAATTGTACAAAGCTCTGAGACAGCCAACGATGGATCGTAAGATGCCAAACGCTATTGCGAGAAACGAGGTGGAGCAAGCGGTCAATGAAACGCGCAACAAACCGGATCAAATGACCCGGGATCATCTGGAATCGTTGATGGACGCGAGAATAATGTCCCATCTTGATGGTGTCATGAATACGTCGATTGGCAAAACCAGCTGCGACGAAAGCTTCGATAAAGAACGAAAGTTGCTGATCGTCGATATTTCCGGCTCGGACAAGCAAATTCCCGTTGAATTGATTCCTAGAGTCGAAGAAAAAGTTCAACTGTCTACTAGTCTCGACGAAAAAAGCATGGAAAAAATTGACAACGAGACTAAGACCAACAAAGATTCCGCGAGCACTATGGATCACGAAAATTGGCTTGCACCCTCGTCGAAGAAACAATGCGACGGACGGAACGAGGCTAATATATCGAACGTTCAAGTGATGGACGAAGAGACGAGAATGAGCGCCGAATCTGGCTCGAGATCGCAAACGCCCGCCAAAAATATGTCGGTGCAAGGTAAGAGACAATAGAGAGGCCAAAAGAGTTTCAGATTCGGGAAATTCCTTCAACGAAACACACGTTGTCTACCGGAAACGCTTGCTTTATTTTTGCCTCTCAATTTACCAAAGTTATCGCCTTATAATCATTTGATATTTTCAATACGATTTTTTAAAATAAATTCCAAAGGGACTTGAAATATGCGTGAATTGAAAAGCGGTAAAGCACGTTCTTCAAGGAGAATCGCGCTGTTAAATATGGCGATAGAGATTTATCGGAATTCTATTGGAGACACGTCGAATCGTTTATATTTGCCCTGGACGAAGTACGAACGTAAAATATACGTTTGGACCTCCCACCGAGAGATCCAGAAATAGAACATTTTCCGAGCGTCCTAAGGTCTCAAAGTTTCCAAGTATTATAATAGCTCGTGATGGTCGGTATTCGTGGGAAGTATATACGGGCGAAGAGACACGCTCAGCCGGGGCAACGCTGAGACGTAAACGCCAATCGTAATATTTTCGCGCAAACGTTTTTTTTCTTCGCAATTATGAATGCATTTGTAAAAGGCCTCCATACGCTGAATATATTCGATAAATGACGGTCGAAATATATTGATATTACTGAGGGTTAATATGATTAATTATTATTTTGAGAAAAGGTTCAATCGACTTGTCAAAGAGTAAGTACTTGAAATAGAAACACGGCTAATCGATTTGGTAAAAGAAATCACGGAATAATTTTTAAAAAATTGTATTACGAACATCAATCAATGAGATCGATTAATTTAACGAACTGTTTGTTTGAAGCTTCAGAAACGATCGTAAATGAAGAATCGCAAGGCAGCGTACTGAGCACCGCGACCACAGAGTCGGAGAAGGTCAAAGTGAAAAATCGTAGGATGGAGATACACTTCGATCCGGACGAGGGACCGTTCACCGTTGACAAAGTCGCTGAATACGATTGGCCGCTGGATCCCACGAAGAAAAACGAGACGTTTATGATACAGGAGCAGATATCGCATTATCTCGGTGTTAAATCGTTCAAGAGGAAATATCCGGATTTGAAGAGGCGGATGGTTGATATGGAAGAGCGCAATTATCTTCGGGAGAATGGTCTCGTCAGCGAGGCCATGTGCGACATGGGTAAGATCCGAGGATAATCATACTGAAAGTCCGAACAATAGTCGATTCGATACCAAAAGCATAAACATCTTTTTGCGCCATTTCCAAGAAAAACGAAAGTTCTGTACAGCTAGAAATTCTCAATCGAGCTTCAATAAGGGTAAACATTTTTCTGGAATTACTGATCGATGTTCTCTATTCTTTGGTAGGTCTCACCGCGGTTCTGAGTTCCGAAGTTCTCGACATAATGTGCAGCGATTTTCCGGACCAGTACGAGGAGTACCGCAAGCACATACGCGAGAAACAAATGAAGGAACACTTCAAGAAGCAGAAGGAACTGACCGCGGCCGCGAACGCTGAAAAAAATCGTATCGACCTCGCCGAAATGGCGGTGCAGTCGGCACTCTCGTGGAACATCGGTCTGAACAAGGCGCGACGTGAATCGCGAAAGTGTAGCCTCGATTTGCAAACCTTTACGATACACGTGCCGAAGAAACAACAAAAAGTCGAGGTGGAGGGTGGCTCGAATCATTATCCGGTGGCGCTTATACCGGGTCAATATACCGATTATTATAGAGAATATACACCCGCGGAACTCCGTTATTATCCTCTCAATACCGTACTGTACGGGCCGATGAGACCGAACGAGAGAAAATTCGACAGCCAGTCGGAAGGCTCGCAGAGCGACAGCGACAGCGATTCCTCGTCCGACGATTCCAGGTTAATTCTAAATACACACCTACCCTCTCCCCCCCTCCCCAATTTTTTTAACGCTGTTATTATCAACGTACTTTACAGTTCGTCTTCGAGCGAGGGAACCCAGGATACCGAAGCCTCGCAATCGACAATGGATGACGTTGACGCGGAACTGTGCCGTCAGAAGGAAGATATAAAGACTATAAAGTGTAAAATGTGCCTGAAACATTTGAACAAATTCAGCAGAACTGAGGTTCTCATACAGTGCGGAACGTGCAACGGTTACGGTGAGTTGAGTCAGCGCGGTGAAGGCAGGGCAAAAGCGTTTTAACGCTGGATACCGATTTAAATATTTATCAAGACGGAATGACACTTCATCGTCGTCGATATAGCAGCAATAGAATTGCAGATATCCACGATCTCTCTGAACGACTTTTTAGAATTTCACGTAATTTTATCTGACAATGTCAAATTCATATGAAATAGCAAAAAAATTCGATTGTCTTGATGATTTTTTTTGAATGAAACAAAAAAAAGGTGGACTGTTTTGCCATGCTGAAGCCACGATGAGAACGATGGAAAATAAAGAGTTTGGCTAATGTCATAAATTTGGAGGAAAATAGGGCTGTGTGATCACATTCAAAACGCGCATTTTGGCTTGATCATTTCATGCCTTTACACGTTTGGAAAAATCTGTGGATATTTACAATTAGTAGTTAATTGTTGATAATTTCGGTCTAATTTTCGGGTCGAAATTTCGCTTCGAGTGTCATTCCCTCTTAAAGGATACCGATTTTAATATCTCTCATAAAAACTACTCGTTGCGAAGCCACGGTTTCATTGATCTTTTTGTTTCTTCAGTTCACCCATCGTGTATAGATTTAACGTTGGACATGGTCCCACACATTCAGGCATACGCCTGGCAATGCACGGATTGCAAAACGTGCGCGCAGTGTCACGATCCTGCGGACGAGGATAAAATGCTCTTCTGTGACATGTGCGATCGAGGGTATCTATTATTATGCTTTTCTCTCGTTCCGTTATTTTTGCATCGATGATTTTAATATTTATCACAATCATTGTTGTGTTCGATTGAAAAATAAATCAGTATTAAAATTATGAAAAATGTCTATCCACTACCGCGACAGTTTATAAAGCTATGATTGATTGCAGGTACCACATTTATTGCGTTGGTTTGAGAAGGGTACCTCAGGGTAGATGGCACTGCCAAGAGTGCGCGGTTTGCGCGAGCTGTGGTTCTCGGGAGGCAGGTGGTACGAATTCCGATCGTAACAGCGTCGCTCAGTGGCAACACGAGTACAAGAAAGGTGACAAGAACACTCGGGTCTACGTTTCGACTCTGTGCGTTCCTTGCTCCAAGTAAGTATGAACGAGTCGTGCAAAAAATTTGGTTTTTTTTACCGTCTTTTTTTTCCACAAGAGTGGCTTACACGTACAGCTGCTAAATCGTAGAATACGAGAAGACTAAAAAAATCTCTCTGATTATCTCTGCTGGTTATGGATTCACGCGACATGCGTCACAGAAGCGTTAAACAAATAAAAGTGGAGCTTAGTTCTGGCTTTTCTCGAGCATACGCTGGAAAATACGAATCGCAAGGATAACCTAAATTCGATCGGTCACTGAATATCATTCATACAATTGCACACGAGCCACACGGCTTGTCGAAATCCTCCTTCCCATTCCCACCCATTATGTCCCAAAAATCTGCGAAAAAGGAGGGGCATTAACTTTTATTTTCGAAGCCCTTGTTTTTTTCCATTAAACGAGTATGAGAGGGAAGCGATTGGAGAACGTGTTTGATAACGGTGGTGTTGCGTTTCACTAACACCTTTTGTCATTTGTGATTCATTAACAAGGCTATGGCGGAAGGGCCGTTATTGCCCTCATTGCAGTCGATGTCATACTGTACCGCGACTCGACCTGGAAGTGAATCTAGTGCATTGCAGCGCATGCGACAAGTATCTGCACTTAGGTACTGATAACAGTCATCATTTATCTTCACTCTATCGTATCTTCTTTTCGCTCCGACCTCGTTTCTTCCCCGTTTCCATTCACTCGCACAATTTTGCACGATCAATCACGCTTTGACTAACCAAAAGAGGCGGGCTCACTCTCTCTCTCTGTCTTTTCTCTTTTTCTTTCGCTACGGAATACTTCGCTGAAGCTTGCGAAAAATCTTTAAGCCGTATTTATTTATTCCACGTGTATCGAACGTTCTCCGCTTTTTTTTCTGCAGGCTGTGTGGAGACCAAGGACCTGATAGTCGACCGGAAAAACTATCGGTGTGACTTTTGCCAACCCCTGCGACATGACATTGCTAAACCTTTGGTATCCAAAGTCTTCAAAACGTAATGGAACGGGATATCGAGAGATACTACCGTTCGGTTCTGTAAGTCAGAGACTAGCACTGTGTAAAGAAAAAGAAGACCGGGAGGTGGACTTCAGTTTTTTTGTAACTCTTTATACAAGGTTCGTTTTCGATGCGGAGGGAGTATTTTTTGTCCCCCCAGATGGGCCTCGAACACGATGAAACTTCGCGAATTTATGTCACGCTTGCGGATTCGTAGAGACGGAATTTATCGTCACGGGAATTTAAGCTCGGCGATCAGGGAAGGGACAGGGAAAAATTGTTAATTCTTTTTTGGCGATCTGACTAGCACGGGTGTAATACGTGGCTGATACAGTATTATCATCGTCGACCGTGATTACAGTAGAATATACAGAAGCAACGCTGAATTCTCCTGTTTTTTTTTTTTTTGTACAGTTTACGATATCACTTTTGCAGTGAAGGAGAAAAAATCAGGCTCGAAATTTCCTCGTTACGCAAGTACACGTCTTTTTTCAAACGATCTCGGAAAAAGGACGCGTCGTTGTAACGTCGCGTTAAAATCGCGCGTATTGCAGTCTATACTTGTTTCTCGTTTCTTCATCATCGTTAACGACTTTTATGTGCGAAACTATCTGGCGAGATGAAAAAGAAAAGATAAATGTTGTAACATAGAAATATATAGGTATGAAAAAAGAAAATGGAGAAAAAGGCTCCACAGATTGACGAAGGCGTTTCTTAAAAATATATACCGTTTTTTTATTATTTATTTCTCTTTTTTTTTAGCAATTATTCTTGAATCAACGTTGTTCCAATGTTTTCTGTTTTTTTTCACGTTACGATACATACACGAATATACCGAAACATTCTTTTTGTTCGTTGTCTCATTATTCGTCCACTCGCGTGGGCTCTCTTTAATCAACTACCGCGTTTTTAACATTCCGCTGTTCGTTTTACGCACAAATCTCCCGCCGTTTACGCAACACTTTATTCGTACGTTTTTTTTGATTTCCAAGATTTTTCGTTCCGCTCGAACGACAGTGGACCTCGTTGGAAGTAACAACGATTTTTTTTAGAAAATCCACGATTGGACTGACCGCTACTAGGGATCGGTAGCGTCGATACGAGTGTAAATTTCTTTTTTTGTATTTAATTACAAGATTGTTGAACGATCTGACTGTTACGCCGCAGCCTTTTTACAATGAGAACAAAAATTTATTCGTTCACGAAGCGAGAACAACATCGAGTTTCCATTTGGTACATGCTTGTGTGTCGTTCGGTGTTTGGAGAAGCTAAAGCGTTTCACCGGTTAACGATCGCTCGAAATACCGAAATTCCTCCTTCGAAGATGGCCATTGGAATATTAAGATGCAACACTGAACCGTTAGTTTCTTCCGAGTATTTTGTTGAGTCGATGGAATAAACGATTCTCAAAGTGACCACATATTACATTTTTCCGATAACCAACTCGTTGGCATTTCCAATAACGGAATCATTAAATTCGAGACATTTTTATTTCACCGTATATTCGAAGGTATTCGTTTTTTCTTCCCGATGCAAATGCGTTCAATGAAACTTCAAAACTTTTCGTGTCTTTTTCGAAAATGTTTACTTGTGCAGTTTGTTTATTTATTCGCAGTTAAGCTTCTGTCGCGCGCATTTTCATCTATAGGAAAGAAGTTTCCTTCATCCATCAGTGAAGCGCTCGAAGCTCATTTAGGGCTTCGATACGAAGGAACTTTGACGACTTCTGCGCCGTTCTCGATATATAAATTTTCTACGCTGCGTTTCCTTTATCGTTCGAAAACACCGAACGCACACAAATCGTTCGCCGCAAACGCGCATTTTAGAAAGCGTACTTCTTTCGTATTCTACGTAGATTATTAATGGCTCTGTTGTTTCTTTTTTTTCTTCTTCGATAAAACATGATCACGAAAGATAAAATTCCGATATCGTATGTAACAATTGAAAAAAGTTACTCCGTCTTCTTTACCCTAACTCGGTTACGAGAGGCTACAATTGCGCGCTCTAATTCTTATAATAAAAAAAAACGATATTTCATTCGGCTGCTGCCTCGATCAGTTGATTCCTCGAGATCGAAGAGTATTACCGCCTTTAAACACTGAACGATGTGTTTAACGCGTGTGCGTCTTCATCCTTGCGCGAGACACCACGTTTTCATTATACGTAACTATAGAAAATAAGAAAGTCGTTGAGCAAAGAAACGAGGCTTCGTTGGACGATTAATTAAGTTTTACGAAACGACATACGTCTTCCCCACAGGTTGAGACTTCTTATCCTTAATAATCAGCCGTAAAATTGATGTTTTCCCTTAAACTTAACACGATGCTAAGCATGGGGCCTCGAGTCTTTTTACATAATGAAAAATCGTAAATTTGTGTCCAGAGTTCATCCCAGTTGACTAGCCGAAAAAAAAAAAACCGCAACGTGAACGATTCATACAACGAATAAAATCTTAAAGCATTAACGTCGCCAAATCTTGAAGTGGACGGGAGTGAGGAGTACGGTGAAATGGACAAAAAATTAATTATACGGTGATGTGAGAAATAAAAAAAATTGAACAAATATTGTTCAACGACCGGAGACAAAAATAGAATCCGTTTCATTTACTGACTCGCTAGCCGAAACACATGGGATACTTTCTCAAATCAAATCTTACGCGCTCGAAGCTGTGCGAGATTTTCTTTTTTTCTTTTCTCGTAACTTTGATTCCGGGGGTTATTTTCAACACTCTTTCATTCGATTTTTCCGACGATATAGGTAGTTTCGATCATGTGTTCTTTATTCATGACGGTCCGAAACTCGTACCGGCGCGCACTTGCGGTTCATTATGATTTACTATGACTCGATTTTATTTTATGACTTTCTTTCTCCTGGAATTTTCTCGTCTCGTCATTTTTGCAACAAAAAAGACTGCTCTTTATTCGCCCTGGGTTGTTTTTCTTCTCATTCGCCTCGTTTTTGCATTCTCATTGTTCGTGTATTTAATTGACCCCAGTGCGATAAAAGACGACGAGCTCTCCAGACACGTACACTCTTGTTGTTAGTTCATCATTTGCTCCGTTCCGCTCATTTTCCTCCGTTTTCTCTCTCCCTCTGCATTACTCGTGCCGTATGCCACATACCGACAAAAAGGTACAGAAATTATGCAGATGCATCGTCGGTATGATAGTAGTGACCAAGTTTCGTGACGAAAAACCGTCCAGTACGTTCTGGATGAAACTGGGGCTCGGTGAATTGCCAACTTTGTAAAAAATTCTCAAGCTACAGGTTGGATTTTCCGTGCGCGATTGTTTCGTTAGTTTAGCTATCAGGTACTCGAACGCCTCGGTCAAATCGGCAGCGGTGACTTCCGGCGACGTGGGTGAAGTCTCGGTCGCCAAATTTCCGGTTGAATTCGACGAGCCTAAATGCAACGATAGGATATTAATCATGCGTCGATGAACGATTCTTCGTGGGAAAGAATTCCGCGCCGAAATTGGACGGATGGATATGGAAAGACGGAATAGAAAGGTGACCGGTAAAAAAAACCTCCGTGAGACATTTTTGTTTCACTCACCAGTCGACAGATAACACACGATAGCGGACACATCGTTCTCGTAGTTCCATCTTCTTCGTATCGCCACTTTGAAGTTACCGACGCACTTGCCGGTCTCCTCATCTGCGTTCGATCGATGCAAATTCAACGTGTAAAATAATATTGTTTGAAAAATAATAATGAGACTTTGATAAACGCAAGAGCACTCACATTCGAACCTATTGTTGTCTCTGTGGGCCCAAACGCACCATTCGACTTGTGCACCCCGCGGGAGTCTCGGCACGACGACGTAATCGACGATCGCGTTGTTCGTTCGTTTTTCCCATTCTTTTCTCGCTTCGGGTATGTAACTCGGGTGGGTCAGGAAGCAAATTCCCTGAACTATGTCACGGAGTTGGGTGTTAGAGTCCATCGCGTTGACGATACGATTTATATGTCTGAGAGTCAAGCGACATTGCCTCTTGATGTTCAAATCGAGAAGCTGCATCGTGCCAGGCACGAAGGGTATTTGACCGGCAACTGCGATTATGTGGCCGACCTGAACGAAAGAAAAAGATGGCGCGGGCGTCGTACAATTTATGCGAGAGAGATGAAAACTCATTAATTCGACGAAATTCTCTGATCAACGCAAAAGGCGATCACTCACGCGGATAGCTTGCGAATATGGACCGATGCTAGCTGGCGACCAGTTACTTATGCTTTGCACGTGCATAGTATGCCTCTTCAGTACTTTCTCGGTCTCGGTAACTTTCATCTCCTTGTAAGCGAGCGCGTCGAGAACAACGTGTACGTTTAGCGGGCACTCGATACACACGCGAACCGGTGGATTAGGCTGGCCAAGTCTCGAGACGTAAACTTCGTTTATCGAGGCGTAATTCGACATGTCCTTAACGTATAACGTCACACCGACGATATTCGATGTTTGAAGATTTTCCCTCTTTACGAGATCTAACGAAAGCAAAAAAGTTGTCCCGTTTATTAAGGAAACCCGCATACTCGCGCCGAACAATCGTACCAACTTTTTGAATGCACAGATGTATATAAGTATAGAAGCAGAGTTACAATGAAGAATAATTTTACCTACTGCTTAATTTATCGAAAGCTTCCTCCATTGCGAGTTTCGAGTCGGAATTTTTGCCGGCTATACCACCGAACCAATACCACCCGGATTTATTCTTGTTCGACACTGGCACGTCCGGATAATCCTCGTCGTCGTATTTTATTTCCATAGGACTTGGCGGGTTGAAAGGACCTTAAATAAAAACGAATATTTTTATCAAATTATAAACTTCGTCTGGATATGCAGCGCTTTTATCGTTCTTGAAAAATGATCTGGCAGAATAGAAAATAATAGAAATGTTTTTTGTTTCGAGTTATGTAAGTTCAACGTTTATTACTTTGTCAATATTTAGAAAAGAGCACAAATACGGAAGTTATCGTGCCCTCTTTACGTAGCAACCCTCGCACCTGAAATACCGGATGTCCATGTGTAAAAAAAAAAGGAGCATGCCTATATGTGTATCAAGCGAATTCGATTACCGGAATTCGATGTTTTCAAGCTCTTATTATCGTTCTCACGCTCGTCATTATCGTCATCGGAAAGATTACAACCGTCCTGGAGTTCCGGCCCAACGATCTCGGCTATATAATCGTACGGGCCTTTTATCGACACTCTCTTCAATCTCTCATGTAGCGTCGTGTTCTCAATACCATTCTAAAAAAATATGGCAACGTCAGAGATGTTTTTCTTGTTATCTTCGACGCGTTGTATTTTACGCGGGCACACACGTGATTAATTTCTCAATCCGAACAAAGACGACTTTGAGCGCCGGCGTTATCTGAGAGACACACTCACGTTCTTGTCTTGCAAATGTATTTTCTTGAAATTGAGGTACCCGACCGGTGCAATCTTATCATTAGAGACCACGCTCTCGTACTCGTCTCTTGAAAAACAGAAAACAATTCGTCAATAGTACAGAGTCATATCCAGGCAATACCATTTTTCTTTTTTCTTTCTTAAAACGATTTTTCAAAAAAGTGCATTTCGCCAAACGAATCGTTATTTTTCTCGTTAATGAAATTTCATATACATACTAATCGATCATTATACGTAGAAACTTACATTATGATGCTTTTAACGAACAGCGGGCAGTCTAATGTAAAAGTTTCATATTCCCCTCCCTCTCCGCACACGTTCACCCCGTACATGTCACTCTGCAGATAAAACGAATGACCCGTGATAAACCCCCTGACGACGCTCGAACGCTTTTTGTTTTTTTTTCTTTTTACGTAACGTTCGAATGATATTATGTTTCGGTTATCCGAATCTACCATACACATATACAGATGTGACCTCGCATTTTTTTAAATCGTTATTACCACGGGTGTTTCGAGTGGAATTTTGAAGACGCGTGCACGCGGCTTATTATCACTGAGGTTCGTTGGAAATCTTGATTACGCGCTTGTATCTTCAATTCTTTGTTTCTCCTTAATTATGAAAATCCTCATAATCAAAGACAACTTGCTGTCTCGGGGGTTTATTGAAATTTTTTATTCGCGTCTACGTATTCCTCGGCGAACGAACAATTTTTTTATCGCGACGAAAATATTTGTCAAATTAAATACAAACATCTACTTTTCTTTTGCTTAAAAATCTGTCTTCGCGTACTTCTAATTATTTATAACTAGCTTCGTTATAATCAATGATAACACAGCAATACGATTTTTTTTTCTAACATAATTATAGTGGTCGTATCTTGAAAGAACTATATTTGTCATTTCTTATTTCCCAATCGTAACAACTTTTGAGCTGAAAAGATCGAACTATACGCAAAAAAATAATGCCCAAATCGAATTCCTTTTTTCTATTCGATAATCCAAGTATGGCACTTTTCACGGAGGAAAGCTTTCGTTTGGCTTTTCAAAGATCTATCGTCAACGAAGCCCTCTAAAAATATCATTCGCTTGCAAACGCACGTTTCAGCACTCGTTTTTGCGCTGTCGTGTTAACGTGTTTTCCGTTTTTTTTTCTTTTACTTTTCGGTTTGCTTTCTCGTTAATTTTAAAACAAGACATCGCCCGATAGCCGCATCTCCCAAAATAAATTGTGTGAAAATTTGGATACAAACGCAAACGCTGTTGCCTTAAAACGTTGGAACTAATCCAATTCAGGTACTCGCTAACGCGTCTTTTCCATCGTCCCTTTTCGTCTCGGTTCCCTCAACGAGCCTTCCCAATCACTGCCCACCCCCTTTTCCCCGAGGTTTTGTACGCGGAAAGAGGGGTTTTTGGCAATATTAGTGTATCGTGAAATTAATCATATCGAAATATATGACTCACTACGATGCCGAGGTGATGCTGCATCTCGGAAATTGATTTGCCCAAGTGCTTCGGCTCCAATCCCTGCGCCGCTACTTTTATAATTACAGCATTGACGGAACATTCGATCATTTCCTTCAGCAACTCGTCCTGATCGCGACGCCAAAGATACGCCAGGGACACCAGGCCCAATCTGCTACATCTAAAAAAAAGCAAGAAATATCGTCAATTTTATAAACGGCACGTTATTTTTTTGTCGTAAGAAAGTCCATTTTGCGTTTGGTTAATTACACATTTTCGACACGGATTCGCTGATAATCGCTGAGAATAGCACCCGAGGCAACTGCTTCAATGTTCTCTTTCTCCTGCAATCAATAATGACCTTAGAAGGATGAAAAGCATCTTTGAACATTGAGTTTTTCATTGAGGATGTTTTACGTGTGGATCATGGCGGTAAGATGAACACGGACAAAAACATTATAGTACAGGAAACCAATACTGAAATTCCCAAATGTACAGCTTGGATGTTGAATCAATTTAATTTAAGTTGAAATATGCATACGGATTTAGAACAAAGTAATAATACATCAAAAACTCTCTTATACTATTAAAGTACAGAAAGTGCAATGTTTCAACCATTGTCTAAATAAAATAAAACTCAAATAAAAACTTTTGCGACGATTTCACCTATGATACATCCGTTGATATTTATTGTAACAATAGCACCATTTTCTGACCTTAACTTTGGAAAGCAGCCTGTAGAGATCCTCGACTTCGTCATCAGCGGTAGGTAAATAATTTTTTTCCCTCATGCTGGACCTGCCAAATGTGGGCTCGCGATACATGGGCAAACCCATGGCTTTTCCGATGTACTCGACTCCCATGTGGCCGACCGTTTGATACATGAACGAGTCCAGCTCGTCTAGAGAGGCGGAAGGAACAAAACATTGTAGGCTCTATGCAGGACTCCAAAAAGTAGCTACGTCTATGTCCATAGGTAGAAAAAAATCTCTACAAAGTGAAGGGAGAGAAAAGAGAGAAAGAGAAAAATAGTTAAAGGATCTAGATTTAAGATGAACGGTGATTTTCTTTACCCTTTCCAACAGGGTACAAATTAGCCAGGGCCACTATATCATGACCCGCGGCTACACATTGCATCATGTTGAAACAAGAGTCCTTGCCGCCGCTGACCAACGCCACGACCCTCATTTTTCTGTGACGATGTTCAATTGAAATATCGTTTCTGTTTATTACATTTTTTTTATGCGCGAGGGATGCTCCTGTGAGATATTTGTGTCCGTTCGAGTTGATTGACGTTTTATCTCGCGGGAGCATCCATCCGCAATGAGGAGAGCACATATAAATCGGCGCAATGAAGTAAAATGTCTTAGTACTCCGGAATGATGGATCATCTGGTAAATTTTTCTGTTTAAAGATCCAGGAAGCGTCTACTGTTTAGCTAAATACTTCTGTACAAAAAAGTGCGCTTTTTTTTTAACTATAGGAAAACGAGTGGATCGACGATGAAAGAAAAATCAATGGGAAGACTAGATTCTAATTGAATTTTAGAATAAACGTGATTTTTCTATTTCCGAGCCTTATTTGCTCTAAGCATAAGATAGAAAAGCGGTGCTGGATCGAAACTCGAAGAATTCACTTTCGCTGAATACTGTCATGACGATAGAACAAAAAATTGTCCGTACAACTCTCGTTTATTCCGTTCGATTTGCCGACGTAAAGTGCAACGGGAAATAATGTGCCGAGCACGTTTTGATCAAACTGACAAACCGAGTTCCGGTATTTGGCGAAAAAAAAAACAATATTAAAAATGTACACAAGTTCGACAACGCGGAGATTATTCACCGAGAAGACGAGTACACGAGACGTGAACACCGAAACGCGCGGACGCTGACACTGGCGTGAAATACTTTTCCACTTTGACGAGATATCATCGAGAGGGAGAGAGAACCGAAAAAAAAGAAGCCCGAATGATACGCGAGAAACAAAATAGTAGGACTGTGTTGCGGAAGGAGGCTCTTTTTTGTTGGTTATTGCCGCGAACAATGAAGATACGGAGATAAATACGCAATGTCGCGAGACTTTCTTTTCAGCGATTCGTTAAACGGAACGTTCCGAATTTTCCTACACTATTGACTTTGCCGATCGGCGTATCGATATATAATTTCTTTAATATTTACATTAAAATTGTGATGACGAAAGTACCCCCTGCTACACGGCAAAATCCATCAGCGACTGCAATTACCGCATGGTAGCGCCTCACAGCGGCCAGTTGACGAACACTGCGCCGTTTGAGGTTGTGTTGCAAATATACGAAATATTTTCCTAAAACGTAATTTTCTCATAGAAATATCATTATGCTCTTCTAATACTAATAATCCCTGATCGATGTCGATGCGATTGTACTTTTTTTGTTTCTATAAGTTTTCGGCGGTCCGTGAGAACACACGAGCGACTGATTCTCAAGTGAACTTCGTGCGACCGTAGTTTGTACGTGACGTCATCAAAATATCAATGTATCGGGTGTCTAGCAACGATGGATCCAAACGTTCTACTTATCAATAAATGAAATGTGGCACGTGCTACGACCGCGTTTGCCTTTGCACATTTTTTAACGACGAATATTTTATTTAATTTTTTTATTTGTAAATTAATTGTTTTCCACTGAATTTTCTGCAGGGTCGAGGCTTCGGATATTTTACAGATCACGTGACTTTCCCAGATTAACCAATCCCGCGAGGTGCTGCTTATTTATCATTTCGTTTGTGCTGCACGTACCGCAGACTGTAAATAATTCTTAATTTTGCTTTTCCTACATACAGAAACGAGAGAGCGCACTCGTATAGTACAATATTCAGGCCGCTGTAAAAACATTTACTCCTAAATTTGTCGCAATTAACTCGTAAAATTTCTGAACTCAAGGTTCGTTTATCATACGTGCGATTTAGCATGCCCATTCCCCGAGCATCTGCGATTGCCTGAATCCTCCCTGAATCGGGAAAAACCACTCTAGCGATTTTTTCTCGCTATTTACCCATGAGCCCTTCTGTGACGGATAAATACAATATTAGAACAGCCCTCGGATCTCTCCCCGCCCCTGGTTTTTGCCCATCAATGTTCTCTTCTTGGTTTTTCACGCGTGCATATACACGTATATAATATGAAATATATATACATATGCCTATACGCATACTAAAGAAACGCGGAGAGAAGTGGTGGGAAAAGCCTCAGAGATCGAGATCGCTCCTAAATAATTGGCCGCGAATAAAGCCCGCGGATCGAGATTTCGTAAAGAATTGGAAAAGCTGGAAAGCCTGTAGTAATAAAAAAAAATAATTATAAGCATCGATCAATGGAACGCGACCGGAAAAGAAACGTGCGCGTCCGTCCGGGAGTTTGTCAAAGTTGAAGTGTGAATTTCGAATGGAGAGGAAAAAATTACACACACACCATAGATATACGCGTATATATAGGCCATTTTTATTTCGACGCTTCGAAAGGCTGAACCAATCGGGGCTCTCCTAAGGCAATCGGCCATCTTTTATATACTTTCGCTACGGTCGCACGGAGCGGCATCTCTACAGTCTTGAGTTTGGGGGCCGAGGGTTCGCGTACGCTACGCAAGGTGCGGTTGGATGTAGTATAGTTTTTTTTTCAAACATCCCGATTTTGCGGGTAAACGCGTGCGAATAAATTTCTTCACAATCCCGTTTTACTCGCGAGGGTTTTTCGGAACGCGGAAAAAAATGGTTTTGGCAGAGAGAAATTCGGAGAACGTGAGGAACGGGAGAAGATCGAGAGGTCCCAGCCCCAATGTACAGACGGAGTCCTCCAGCGAGGAAGACGGTGGTGAGTTCATGTTCTTCCATACTCGAATATTATCGAACCCTTTTTCCCTTCCCTTTTCTTATTATTCAACGTCCTAACTTCCAAACGAACCCGATCGCGTTCGCCTTTCGCAAAAAAGGTTATCGATTTATTGGTTCAAATGGCTTATCGATCTCGGCCCGAAAAACTCACACGAAGCTTCAAACATCGCGCTCCAGTGTACCATTCACTTTTAAATTCTTCAACCTCACTTTACGTCCCTCAATCAATCATTCTTCGATTTCCTAAATCGAACGAAATCGTGAATAAAAAATTCTTTGACGTTTTTATCGATGTGTCCCTCTTCCGCTTCAATGACTTTGTCAAAGGCTACAAAATTCATAGAATGTGTCTCCAAAGTTCCAGCCGAGAAGATTCGTGTAGGCCGTGACTACCAGGTTCTCGTGCCGGACCTCGTTCCTGTAGCTGGTAAGTAAACGATACTCGTGAGTGCTCCGTTCCGGCATCTTCGAACCGCATGGGTCTTATTCTTTTTGTTTTTTTTCCAGATCGTTGTCCGGATCAGCTATCGGACAGAGCTTTGCTGGTTTGGTCACCGACCATAGACATACCTGATCAAAAATGTAATTGGGGCACCTTTCCGAGTTATCGTAGTAAAATGTTACAAGCTCCGAAAGAGATTGACGCTACGTAATCGTTTATCTCTTACAGTGGACGAATACATCATACTAGCAAAAGAGAAATATGGCTACAACGGAGAACAAGCATTGGGGATGCTCTTCTGGCACAAACACAATTTGGAAAGGGCCGTCCTCGATTTGGCTAATTTTACGCCATTTCCCGATGAGTGGACGGTGGAAGATAAAGTTTTGTTCGAACAGGCTTTTCAATTCCATGGTAAAAGTTTTCACAGAATACGACAAATGGTAAGCATTTCTTTCTTTTATAATGTTTATCTGTTGATAGGTAAGGTAGCGTTTCCTCTAAATACAGTGTAGGAACCCTTTATAGTTGATGACAGATCAATAAGTAAGCTCCAGCATTGTTTGGGATCAATCCTTCAGGGGGTTAATTGTTTATTAGGAGTGGTTTCCCTTAATATTCAATGGCAATGCACTTGAAACCAAAAAACATCTGTGCCTACATACACTAATTTTCCCTGGTTTCCCAGTAGCTTAGCACGAAAGCAATGGGACAAACAGGGTGTAAAGTTGCAAGGGTTCAGGTAAAACCCTCAAGAGTATAGAATAGAAAATTCCAAAATCCACATAAAATGTACAAAACTTTCCCTTTGTCGTCTGGTGTAGAAGTACTATCAGAAGTACCCACGTATTTCTAAGAAAAATGTGATTTTACCCAAATTAAGATAAAAACTGTATAAAATATGAAATGTTAAGTCAAATTTCTTGAATTTAAATTACAGTTATAACCCATCGTCAGCGTAAATGCATTTCCCCTGGTGAAAACGAGTGCTCACTGAGCAACTTCGTTACAGCCAGTCTTTCGTTGTGAAAATTGATATGTACCGATAAAGGAATTTTAAAATTCCTTCGTCCTCGTCTTAACTGCGGAAAACTAATTCCGTTAAAACGGATCAGTTAGAATTGACACCCAAAGTAACAAACAAACAAGTTTTAAACTTTCCAATTTAGATATGAAAAAAATGTCATTTTCAGTAGGAAAAGCTAGTTTTTGCCAAGTAAGTCGCGTTTAAGGTAGAAAAGGGTTTTAACTGTAATTTTAATATAAATTCGCACGAGATATGGTTGTCCTTGCCGTTGCAGCAAGGAATAACCATCGTCTCGAAATTCATCCGATGCTATCCTTGATCCTTTCCTTTGATCGATGACTAAACGAGCAAATGACTCTCCTCAACTGTCCGAATAAAAATCGAATATTCAGTTGAAGTAATATCTTACGATAAATGGGTGTATTCCAGCTGCCGGATAAATCGATCGCGAGTCTCGTGAAATATTACTACAGTTGGAAGAAGACGAGGACTCGAACGTCTCTGATGGACAGACAGGCGAGGAAATTGACGAGCGGCGGTAAAGAGGGAGAGAACGGAAGTGAGAACGGCAGCGAATTAGGATCGAACACGGATAGCGAATCTGAGGAAAAAGTAAGCTATTCACAAAAACAGGCTACTTTAAAAAAGAAAATATCTTTAACATATTTACCAAAATTAAGCATGTCGGTTGTCGGGTTTGTTCGTTACTCTAAAAAAAGTATTGTTTAACCAAAAACAATGTAGAGAGTATGATTGATAAATTTTCATTACGTAATCGGTTCTCTCGTGATCTTCGTTCAACATAGACGAGGAAAATCATATTAATTCCTCGCGTCTAAGATCAGCGAAAATAATTCGCTTTCACACACGATATATTCGATACACAACAGCAACGTGAACAAACAAAAAGTCGTATGTATAAAAAAATGTATCCACACGTTTGGTATTATCGTCGAGGTCGAACGACGAAGTGTACGACGAACGGAATTCGAATAGAATTTTTCGTGCGACAAAGACCTCGCGATATGTTTTAACTCGTACGAGCAAAAGTAGGAAGGAAGATCAACGGAGCAATAAATTCGCGGATGTTCGTACCACCGATGCACGAAAACGGTTTACTCTTAAAAATGGTGTGTTCCCAATTAATCGCTTCCGGATCGGCAACGGAACTTTCGCCTCAGGAACGGGAAGATAAAAAACAACGGGTCAAACGTCTCATAATTTTGGATGTAAAGTATCGCCGCTGAAAAAAAAAAACGTTTCGCTCAAACTCTTAGGGTTGACGCGGTTCTCCAGGCTATCATTTGTATTTTGTTTACACGGTAAAATGAGAAACGGGTTGTGAGAAAGGTTTATGAATCGTGAATGTGGAACGTTCCAGAAATGGACGATCCATCGCGGAATACGTCGTGGAAAAAACCAAGCTGTACCAGGAAACCAAGGCGCCGACGCTAAAGCCTCGTCTGACTCGGAAAACATACCCCAGGTTCAGGTACCTTGACCTAAACCTTATCCCATTTTCTCGCTCTCGCTCTGTCTCTCTCTCTCTCTGTATTTCTTTCTGTCTGTAAAAATCTCTCGACTGTTGAACCACGTTATTTGCAACACTCTGTTTTCTTTTTCTAGTATAAATCGCACATGTATGCCCCGATAGATCGTCATATCCATTGGCTAGAATTTATTTGACCCGTCGCCTAAAACAGACTTGGCTGTAATTCCGCTCATTATATTTTCCCCGGACAATTAACGAAACCTTGGCGTTCAATATTTCCTCTATCACGTTGGTGTGTTAAAAAAAGACAGAAAAGGAGCGGGTCTCCGTCTTGGTGTCGTTGAGTTTACCCGGATCGGCATCCGGTTGTTGTGATAATCTGTGTGGAATTATTCGTAGAATATAAATATTTTCTCCCTCAAACACACCTAGTTGCCCAACAAGAAAAATTCTTTCATGAAACAAGGGTTGTCTTTTTTTTCCTCAAGAGCTTGGCCTCTTGTTTGATATATCTGTAGCACACGTAGCGGGGAAAAGAGAATTCGTAGTTTTGAAAAATACTTTTGTACAGTCTGTCACGTTTTTCTGTTGCGTTATTGTCGATCTAAAAAAAGGGCATTATGTGTTGTAGGGATCTTGTAGCAACTGCGGCGTTGCTTGTCATAGTGTTCGTGCGACACCCAAGGGACACGCGTGTCATAGCTGCTATCTGCACTGGAGGTCAGTGGATTCAAGTGACAAAATAATCATCGACGAGGTTGATTTTTTTTCTCTTCGATATTTAATTTCCTATTTTCATTCGTCAGCCTTTTCCTGTTCTGCCTCGCTCTCTTTCTCTCTTTCGTTATCTCGATGCAAAGATAGAGGATTGACCGTCCGTTGTTGAACGGGAATGTTCATACAGACGAGAAAACCGTTTCGACTTTCGATTCTAATCCTTCTCACGAGAAAACGATATACCCTGCTATTCTCCAGCCCAAATTCCCATGGGAATCCCGATGTACATTGTAGGGCGTGAAAGGCAAATTGAACAACCAAAAAAAAAAAAAAGAAAAAAGAAACATATCTTCACTGCGTGGCCCCATGAGAATTTGGCAGAGAAAAGTCTGGAGTTGGAAATTCTGTACGAACATTTGCGACATAAAAATTCTCATCTGAAAAGACCGTTTTTGTTTTGTCGACACGATGAGGGTCATCGCGAAAAAAAAAATGGGTCGTGAGGAGGGGGTGGGCGAGAAAGCGAAAAGCATCACCAAACAAAGTATATTGGATGATTTAGGCGAACTGGTGTAGCGAGACCGTTAAGCTCAATGCCCGGTCGTTCGAACAAACGAAAACCTCCACGTGGGCTGGTTGTAAATCACGACGATTTGGCGGCGTTGGCTGGCCAACCGAGCCAAGCGAACAACAGTCTTCAAGCTATCGACACCGAAATTGTTAGCCTCAAACGACAAGTACGTTTTATTCAAGACAAAAATTGCACGTAGAAAAAAAAAAACAAAAAACACCGATAAAACGAAGATCAACGAATTTTTCATTTCGATCGTGTGGATACATTTTTGTATGCTTCGTACACATACGTTTATTGCGCGACTTACGCCGCCTTCAAAACGAGAGTCAATACAAGAAAAAAACAGAAACACGTGCCGAGTCTCGGCAAATTGAAATAGAGTCTAACAAATTAATAATTTTCGCGAAGAATGTTCTTAGTGACTAATAACTCGTTCTCTTCTCGCAAAACGCAAGATCCAATCCAACAAGCAGCAAGTGAGCGCACTCAAACGGAAAACCATCGACGGCATCGATGACTTGCGCCCTCCCGAGGTGTCCAGTCGCATAAACGCACGTTGGACGAACGACGAGCTTCTTCTCGCTGTACAAGGAGTTAGAAAATACGGCAAAGATTTCTCAGCTATCGCCGATGTGATCGGCACGAAAACGGAGGCTCATCTGCGCTCCTTCTTCGTCAATTATCGAAGAAGGTACAATCTAGACGCGGTCCTCAAAGAATACGAGGCGGAAAACGGTCCGATTCTAGTCGACGATGAGAAAGAGGAAAAGGTACGAATGACACCATAAGCTGACGAATATGTGATCTCTCTTGTTACCAAGTCACCCTTCCAACACTTGCAAAACTTTCGATAAATTTTTCAGATGGACGTTGATCCACCGGCGAACAACGAAAACGCGGAAACATCACAGAGAATGACGAAATCATCGGTTGGCGTTGGTCAAACAGCTAAATAACAGACGAACATGGTAATTAAGTAAGCACGAGCTGAACGTTAATTTAAAGGATCGAGAGACACATTTTTACTGAAGAGAAACGAGAACGAAATTTGATTCAATGTTTATAGTACATAGCGAATTATTAATATTAAGAGATATAGGAGGATGTGAGAAATCAGAGGAAGATCAAGACGCGCCGAGATTTATCCGACTCGATCGAGAGATCGATCGCCCTCGGTTGACCCGATCACGTTCATACGGACTCGTGCAAAAATATTTTTTTTTACTTCGATACGATTTGTGAGGAGCAAGCGCGAAGGATGGGAATGAATGTTGAAATTCTGACAGTGGGAGACTGAGAGAATGGAATAGGTTCGTCATTCAATTATGATCGAGATGTACTTTTTTTTTTGCGAATAAGAATGAATCATCGTGCATCAATCGTTCCGATGAAAAATGATTCGTCTATTGCGAGTAGATGACAGCGATACTCGTTAAAAAAAAAAGAAGTCGTTTATTATACTTTTCTGAAAATTCGCTATTCCAAAAAACTCGCGTTAAACGGTCGTGCGATCTTTTATTTTTTCGTCACCATTTAAATATCAATAAATTATTCTTTCTTCGGCGACGAACATTTCATGATACTTCATTCGCCCATAATCGATACCAAAACAGAAGAAAAATTGAGCACCCAAATTCACACACGTATAATAATGCGTACGCTTGTCGTACGGAATATACATATTACTCGCGCGAGTGTTAAAAAATTAACTTCCTCGGGGTCTCTGCGATGAAAATTTTACAAATTTTTTAGCTTATGGACAATTACGCTGATCTACCGATTCATACAATTTCATTTCCGCCCCGTATGTTTGATCAATATTTTCGCTTCGGCATTTTGCAACCCAACGATGCCAACTCCTCGTTGTTCCAATGAAATTTTTATCGTAGTTCCATTACAAGAATTGTTCGCAAAAAAATCCTTCTGCCTTTCTCATTGTTCCTTCGTTATTTTGTGTTTACTCGAGAATGGAGTCAAGATTGAAAATTGTGTTCGTTCTGCATGCTTGAAGTTCAAATTTAGAAAGATCCATGGAGCAAAACTAAAGAGAAAAGAAAAAACTATGTTACAAGTTTTTACGCATCTCGCGAAATTATTCGAAAATCAAGACGCGTTAGTCAATGCGAGAGACGGCAAATTTGTGTATACTTGCGATCGAGCGGCTTTGTACACGTTTTTCCTCAATCATATCCGATACAATCTTCACGGATAATTCGTATTTTCCACCTGTTGGATTATACTTTATACATATATATATAAATATATATATAAAATCATCTAAAATACGTATAAATGAACGAGAAAGCATATATATTTATATATAGAAATAAGATTTTTTTAGGTTTAATGTCGTGTATGTTATATATGTGTAGACTTATCGAATTTAACGTCATTAATTGTGGATAGTTTTGGATGAGCGGGACGTGCGATAGGACAAAATTTCGAAATACCGAAACTCGTTAATACGCATAACTTTCATTATCTTTGACGAGGCCTGGAAAAAAAAACGTTGATTCGCGTGTATCGCGAAAAATATTTTAATTGGGCAAAAAGTTTACGGAAACAATAACCGTGCGTTTTCAGCGAGGAAGTGGCGTTATAAATCGACAATGAACTGAGAAAATGGAATTCTAAGACTCTTAGTAGAAGATTTATTAACTCTAAAATATGTCGACTAATTCGAAACGATCTTACAGTAGTTAGCGTGCGTACGATTGATCATACATTTCGTTTTTTTTTTTTTTCAAATTCATTTCCAATGAAAAGTTACATCCGCGAGAGTTTCGGCCATACATAGAAAAATGTATTCCGAATTTTGCATTGGCAAATTTGCGAATCGGCGGCCCGAAACGCCGATCAGAGAAAAGAAGTAACGAAAAATATTAAGTTTGTTAAGAATCATTCGAGTATAGCATGTAAGTTGAAGAAATAGTTTGTAACAATCCTCGTTTTAGGATATATCAGTAGTAATAGTCTAGCCTTGCAAGCAAATAGTTTTTGTTTCTTCTTTTTCTTTTTTCGACTCCACGAATACCGAATCTTTCGAAAAGACTTCGGCAATTGAAGGAGAAAAACACAAAGAAAGATTTAAAAAGAAGTAATAGCTGTAAATAGACAATTTGGAGACGTCGTGCCTGCGAGACACTCGTGTCTCAACTCGATGGTGTTTGTACAAATGGTACAAGTTTGGGGAATTGTATCGCTCAAGATTGACGAGTCCTAGTCTCGTGCGAATAGTAGACAAATGAAATACTTTGTATTTTTTGCTAATCATAAAAAAAAAACCAATAGAGATTTGCCTAGTGAAATTGAATTGCGCAAATGACGGACGATCGATCTTGAGCTAGAGCGTGTATGCGTGTCTCGACTGCATGAATGAATTTTCAGTTCTCATAAGTATTCGTAGTGTACGTTTGTTCAAAGCAATTTACTCGGTTAATACAGAAAACGAAAGACAGAAAAAAAAACATGATACAATTGTACGATCATTAAAATTTACTTGCTAAATCGGATATCCTATCGACGCCAGGTACTTAAAAAGAATTTCTTGGGAGGCTACGCGAAGCGTGACACTCATCCCTGTTCTATGGAAATAAAACTGTTTTTTTTTTTAGATAAATTTGTGCGTTTTTAAGTACTTGGCGTGACTGCGTTTAGCTGAACAAAAAATACAACATTCTTCACAGTTTTAATCCACCAAGCATATTTCCTCGTTTGGCTGATTACAAATTTTAACTAATTGGAGTTTTTTTAGTCGTAAATAATCCGAAGGACTTATAGCGTCGAAGCAGTCTTCGATATTTATGACGTCGAGTCCACGAGAATTTTGCGTTTCGTTTTTCGCGCCGATCGCGCCATCGATCTGTTGCAATTCGGTGATATCGCCGTTTTCCTTTTCCCCCAAGGATTTTTGTTCTTCAGAAGCTTTTATCAATTTAGCGTGACTATACAAAATATTGATCAATTCCGAGCAATCTCGTTGCAACGTAGCCTCATTTTCCCGATGGACAGAGCTATTGGTAGAGCTTTCGTTGCATTGGTCGGTTTCCAGGTGTATAATTTCTCTCGCTATTCTAAGGATGGATTCTCGTCGTGTTATCATGTGAGTGATAATTTTGTGAAGAGCAGCGCTCGAGCAAAGAGAATCTCCGGGTCGCTCGATAACAGTTCTCGTCAATGGATGCAATTTTTCAGCGACCAGTTCTCTCGTCTCCGCATCTTCGTCAGTCAACAAATCAATGACGATTACAAGAAAGTCAATTCTCTTGGACAACTCCGCGTCTTCAAAAACACGTTTATTTTCCGCGTTATCAAAAGTTCTCGCGACGAAACGCGCAAGGCAATCGATAACTAAATGCTTCGTCGCCACTTCGGGTCCAGCCGTATTAGCTGAAGTATTCGTGTTCCATAACCGTTCACGTTCCAAATGAAAGGCTTTACCGTACATTTCTTCGTACATGTAAGAAATCGATGAAATTAAAAGAGACTCGTCCATAACGGTTGTATCAATTGCTATAATGTAGCCAATATTTCGTAAACTCTTTACGCACGGTCGATTATTATCGACACTTTTTAATCGATTACTCAAAGTAGTCCAGGTATTCAATTCGGCAACTTTTCTGCGTTCCAATATACGAAGTATTGCAGAGAGCACGTGAAGCAAGATTTGAGTTTTTTGGGGATCTTGAAGCATGTCGAGTGAGCACTTTTGAAGATACTGCAGCTGACTGTCTTCCATACTGTTCTCAAGGTGCTTGTGACGACCAACTTCACCCGCGTATTTCAACAAAAAGCGTCGCATAGAAGGACAACTCAAGAATTGTCCTTTGAAAGCGTTTGAAATGGTAAGGAAATCGCACAAATCCAACAGTGGTGGCTTCTCGATTCTTGTTATCGGTAGATCACTCTTACTTGCGCAATCTTCTTCAGAGTCATGGCTAACGGCGTCTGCGGTTTTTCGGGCGAGGGATAAAGCCACCGGACAGTCGATCAAGCAATTGAGTAGCATTGCGTTGATGGCGCAATCATTTAAGCCGTCGATGTTGCTTGAAAATGGAGATTCTTTATCCATCGTGACTAATTCTTTTTCCCAGCAGAATTTAGCTCTCGCCAGTTGTACGGAAACAGCCGTTTGAAAATTCTTTTCATAAATCTTGTGTTGGCGTATTACGAATTTGTTATCAGTGCATTTTTCCTCGTACGCGGATTTTCGATTGATATAAAATTGTGCCAATAATTGTCCGTGATCATGATTGTTCCCGGAGGAATTGATTTTGCGCATTTTCATCTTTGTCAATTCGTAGCGCGTTTCGGCGAGAGGCACGAAAGCGGCTAAAGCCTTAGCGGCCAATCTACGCACGTGAAACACCGGATGTTCTAGAAATACGGTGAAAATCTTTTTCCCTCGGATTATGTAATCTCTGGAGGAATAATCAACGAGATCGCAACCACCGGTTGACATTTTTGACAGCAGCGTGAAAATCGGTACGGCTTTGCTGACGATCGAAGAATCGCTGAAAAGAACGTTCTTTGGCCCGCCAAAAGTATTCGTGAATTCATCCAATTGATCGAGCACACTTTTTGCCAAAATCGGATAGTGCGTAACGAAATGATCGACCGAATATCCGATCCCGTAATCCAATTCCTTTGAACTGCATTGCCCGACCAATCTCGGAACGATTGCACCGAACAATTGTAGACTAGCGTTCCTGGTAATCAAACACAAATTCAAAAAACATAAAAAGCATTGTAAAGCATGCACAATTAAAGTTTCACGTTTATAGAAACTTCGAAATTTCCGAAAACAGAAACGGACTCAAACGATTCCGGGACGAGAGGAAATGTTTTCTTAAAAACTTCTAGTGTTTTTTCATATTATATTGGATCAGCGAAAAGTGAAAGTACAGTTATTGAGTTTTACCTGACGGTCCATTCCGGAGATTGCAAATACCGGAAACACAACAAGCACACGTCTTCCATATACTGGACCAGCTGAGCTTGTAGTCCCTTGTCAGCTACGAGAGATCGTAAGAAATGCAAGTGTCTGGCGCACGTCGAATCCCTCTGACAATTTTCATTTGCTATCAAAGTTTCCGTTCTCAACGAGTTCAGCAAACGAGCCATCGCGAAATGTACAAACGGCCGATTACTTCTGTCATCGCTGGATACGACGCGATGAAACATAATCGTCAGTCCGGCGCCTCGTCGGGTCAAATTTATGTTATCTTTTGTATCGTCGATACTCAGCAAATTCGACAGATGTTTTTCCATCACTGTAGCGTACTTTCTCGTGCACAAAGACCTGAAAGTTCATGGAATAAAAAAGGATTTTTTTGTAATTGCCATCGAAAGGATGAAAGTCTGGGTATTATCCCGTTTTTTTTAATGCGTATTTGAAGTATCAAGTTAAAATTCACCTTCCAAGTTTGTTTGGGTTTAAACGAACCCAAACAAAACATTGATCTAAGAAACCATAACATTGAAAAGTCACTTGTGATCAAACATCTCTCATTGGCATACTGAATACGAAAAACTCATTCTTGAAAGCGTATAAGGCCGAATCTCACTTGGTCAACTTGGCGCTAGCCAAACCTGCCGCTTCTATTGCACCCTTGTGCCGGCATTTCAATAGAACGGAGACGACAAGATTGGCTGTACGTTCCATCGTGTCCTTACTGTCTGATCGACATCCGATCTCGGCTGCCAATTCGCAGCATGCCTGATAATAACAGAAAATGAAATGGGATCATTAAGAATCACGTTACTTTCAATGAAACGCGTTCATCATCGATTATAATGAAGAATCGCTATTTTAAGGATTTCCAGATCGCTATTTCCGGTATACCTTGAGAGACATCCAGATACAGAAGACGACGAGTTGATGAGCCGGTGACAATACGCATCCCTCGTACTCTTCGTTCACCTCACTGTTCTTTATCGTGGCTTCGATCGCGATGCTCATTTCCGCGAATGACGATGAATATCCTGATGACCAAAATGAATGAAAAGATTTAGTCGACTCGATAGCATTAAACATATTCGAACATCCAAGCCGTTGATTAATTCATTCCAGAAAAGACGGCTCACCATTTTCGTTGTTCTTGATTGAGAAGGTGGATAGAAAAAAGTTAGTAGCGTCCTCAATGAGAACGAGAATTCTGATGATCGTAGCATGGCTAATGAATTCATTGGTAAGTTCGTTGGTGAAAACGATCTTTAGTATCGTTGCCAATGCACCGTAACAGGATAAACCTTGAGACGCGGATTTCAACATATCCTTTCTCATTTCGCTCAGCTGCATGATCGCTGCCTCAATAAAATAATCGACGCAGTTCTCTTGAGATTTCCAAGCTGAAAGTATCCTTATGAGAGCGGTGCCGCGTACATCCTCATACATTCGTGCAGGATTGCAAAACTTCCGCGCTGCCGTTATCAGAACCTAATTCGCCAATAGGCGTAGCGAAAATTGGATTATTAAAAAAAAATCTTGTAACTCCCACGATAGATGGTAAAACCCGCAAATCAAACGATAATCGTGTGCTTGCGAATGTTCACCTGTTTTTCCAAATCGGTAAATTCATCGGGACGGAAATAACGTATTACGATTGAAGCAGCCTTTTCCCTGATGTCAACCATTGGATCAACCGCAAGTCTGATCAGTACAATCGCGCTTTGACGATCGATAAATTTCCATTCCTGCCGCTCGATCATTCTTAATCTCAAGGCATTAGCGCACTTGAGAGTGGCCTCGTATCTCGGTGTTTTCGTCGAAACATCGTCGACGCGAGGATCGATCGTAAAGTTTAAAATTATACCGTAGAGCGTTAGTCCGAGGATTTTTCGTTGGTACGATGATCCAATTTCGAGACAGTTCAGCAGAAATTCGTGCAACCATTGAACGAGCGAGCGAACGTGACGATCGACGAGGGAATTCGCATCGGCGGATTTCATTACGTTGCCGAGAAATATCTTAAAGTTCCCGGCAATTCCTCGTCTCGCGTTTGCCGTGGTAGGGGCTGCGTTGAAATACAAAAATCGCTTCACATCGATAAAAGGCTCGGCAGCTTCGGCAAAGTCGTTCCAATCGTTGATACGGCATATAAAAGCGAAAGAGTTTAGCCGGATGGTTTCGGAGATGTCCACGATTCGTGAACTCAAAACTTTTCGAAATTCATCGTCGTGAAGAAGCCTCAACGTGCGCTGGTCGGAAATCCTCGCGAGATACGTTTGACTCAGTTTCAATTGTTTCATCGAAGAATGATTCCACAAATATTCCGATAAGTTAGGGAACTTTTGCACGCTCGGTTTCATCCATTGCTCCCAAAGCAATTCGATCGCGGCCACTTCTTTCCTGAAAGCAAGAAATTTATCAATATTCAAGAAACCACGTATAATGCATTAGAAAAACGTAATACAGCTCGAATAGTGTTATAATTATTGGATGATTCGGATTTAGTGAACGCACTGTGAATTGTCACATTGAAGTAATTGCGCAATAAAAATGATCAATTTTTGGCAATAAATCAAACATAATTGTACTGAGTACTCACCGAGATTCCCAAATGTGACTGACGCGGAAGAAATCTACGCTGAACACGTTTTCCCACTCGTTGACCTTCAACTTCTCCAGTATTGTCAAATAAACCAACGTGCCTGCGTGTTTCAAGTGATTTTTCGTCAAACTCGTAAAAACGCACGAAATCAAGCCAGAATTAACGAACATCGTCAAATCGTTCGAGAGTTTGCAAACTTCGACCAGTATCGCGTATTTCGTCACGTTTTGCCACGACAAATTTTGCATGCTATTTTCATAGACGTATTCCAAAAAACCGTTGTACTTTCTGGACATCAATTTCAAGTACATTGGAAATATTTGCGTAGCGTTTCTCCGGCCAATTTCGAAAGTGCAATTGTCCCAATTGGAGAATATTACAGCTTCGAGCTTCGATTCTAACTCTTTCGTATCTTCGTCCAGCCAAAAGTTCATTTTCGACGCCCTCTCCATCCATGTTTGTAAAATCTTGTAAGCGACATACGTATACTTCGTGTACGTGAGACAATTTTCACGCAATACGTCCAAGGCTAATTCAAGCGTTTCACGGGAATCGATCGCGGGAATATTCGCTTGCAGAAAACCGTGGATCATTGCAAGTTTGAACCAAGCAAGATCACGGATTTGAAAATTTTCGTTGAAGGCTGACAAACAAGGCTCGTCCAAACTCCAACATTTCCGGAGCAAGTTTGTAACGTTGGCGCTTTGATCGTCGACGCTATGAAGGTGATATGCGACGGATGCTAGCAATGCTCGCTCGTCTCCGATGTCCTCACTAAACGCGAGTACGCGAAATATTTGGATAATCGATACATCCGAAAGTTGAGATTTTCCACTTATCAAGCTCTGCAATCCGAATGTTCAGAAGTACACATGTAAAAGATAAAATTGCAAGAAAAATCATCTAAATTTGAAATACTCAAATATGCTTTCTAGATTATAACAGATTCGAGCTTTCCTCGTTTGAATATTCGAGTATATTGCATAAAGTATAGAACGACATTTGAGAAAACGAACTTTGTACATCCGGATATCACGATCACGTTGAGATTTTTCCAAATCGATCTCTGCTCGCCGACCATCCTCCTTCTGTACGGAATTCCTCGTTGATGCGTCCATCGTACTTTTGTCATCGCCGTTATCATTATTCATAACGACGCTCGCTCATCCAAGTCGGACGTCTTCGCTCGAATGTCAAGTTCTGTTTGGTTCGAATATCTGGGATGAAGACTCGTACGTCGATTTCTGGAAGGAACAGGTAGTCACATCACTTTTTTACTAGCGACTCTGTGAATCGATAAAGTTTTTAAAAACTATCTAGGTTTTTCTATGTTCGCGCCAAGTGATTATTTCACTCAAATTTCTCATCGCTATTTGACGTGGATACGGGAATTGAAAAAGAAAAAAAAATAGCGTACACAGCTGTTTCACGCACTCGCAGGAAAAGCGTTTATTTTTTTTTTTTGTTTTAATCAACAAAACGCGTTAGTTTATTATACAGGTTCGTAGGAATATTCATAGCTTTGTATGCGTGTATTAAACTAGGCTCCTGCTGTCTTTGCATCTTCCGGAACATACCCGCCTCCCTCTCTCTCTATTTGTTCCTTGAACTTGAGATACTCGCGTTTTCGGTCAAAATGCTTCACCTGATCAGCAGGAATAAAAAAAAAAGACAGAGAATGGAAAGATTTTTCGATGAGTGATAGTCGGAGAGCGCTTAATCCACTGATGATCCATTACCCACCCACTGAGAAGGGCAAAACTTTTCGTATTGTTTCCTAAATTCTTTGCAATCCGCATCCGTTTTTTGTTCGTCCAGACATTTCCAGTATTCGTCCCGGTGTCCCCAGCAATTCATACGATCCTCCTTGTTCAGAAACGACATCCTCTGGAATGGGATAAAGAGCATGTGGTTACGTTGTTTCCAGAGTGTAATATTCGAAAGAAATATCTGTAACAAACTACGTCCCTGTCACCTCGGATGATTGGTATAATATGCTGATTTTACGTTAGGTCTCTCTCATATCGACTTACCTAGCAAAAAATAATTTCTATGTGGCGAGGTGTAAGCAGCGGCTAACGAAAAACGAAAACCAAAAACAATTCCAACGCACCTCAGCACTAACAGTTTTCACGCACAACTAACAAAACAAAATCCCTTTATACAACGTTCACATGGCAAAAGAAACATGTAAAATGATAAATTAACAAACGGTTAAAGTGTCAAAGTAATCGGAGAAAACGAAACGACAAGCTTCGTCGTGAATGAACAACCGTCGAAAACCAACTGTCCGTTCTCTATATCGTTTTAAGATAGACTGAAAAATGGAAGTTCGCTTTGGAATTTTTAAAGTACGGATCAGAGGGGGATTAACATCCACACGGCCAATGGGTCAGGCTTTTATAAGTGTCTACCCAATAGAAATATACACAAGAAGTCACGGACAACCTTGGAGTCTAATAATAGATGAGAAATTTCTGACCGGACAATAATAACACGGCCCGATAAATTATAGAGCAGGACATCTACCACCCTCGCTCTATATTTCAAGAAGCTTATCTTAACTATGTCAATGTTGAGATGGACACCAGCTGGTGAAGGAGAGCTTCAACTACAGCGAATTATAATAAGTTCCATACTCCTTTTTGACTCGGCAGTAAAAGTCACTGAACAGAAATTTTCTCATTATTTTTGCATTTTCTGCTTAAAATAATTCTATTTACAAATGTTGAAGACGATCGTTCTTTTTCAAGGTACGAATGATCCTGTGGTGTCAACTAGCTGGTTCAAGCTAAGAACTTAATTGACAGGGATTCCTCATATTTTTTACTAAGACTTTGTGTACGGTAAATGTGTTTAATAAATGTTCATATAGTTTTCAATACGCTCTGTAGGATTGATTAAATAAAGATTTTCATGAATCGTTAGTTCAGCTGATAAATGCTCATATTTTATATTGATGATAAAATTTATTTTTAATTTCCCATGCTCGGTACAAAAAACTTTGTTGACCTGCCCAGTTTTTTAAAACTGTTGGATCTTGAAGATACAGCGGTATCTTGGCAAAATACTAGTAATTACTCAACATTATTTATAGTAATCATGATCAAACTAAAAATAGGTCTTCTCCAACATTCATCGGTAGAATATTTGGTTTGCCTTAACGTGTGAAAATGAACCGGCAGAGGCAGTAAATTCTTTATCGGACAATAATTCTCACATGTCTGTTCTTTTTTAGATAACTCCAAAAGGACTATGCTGACATTTTCATTGACTCGCAACGATTACATAATGACGACAATTTTGGTACAGGTAACAATGATAGTAATTGACGCATTATGGATACGGAATTGGGAAAAATGAATAATTATCACAAGAATGGAATACCACTTTACACCATCGTTAGGCAGTAGATTTTTTTAAAAGCTTCCATTCTAGTAAACGAAAATCGAATTTTTCGTGCATAAAGAGGTTAGAAAACGTTGCGCAGTCCGTTCCCGTTTTTCTTTACAAATCGTTGAATAATTTTTAACGTGATACAAAAGTGCCAAAATTCATATAATTTATAACGAATTATATTCCAGTGAATGCATATTTACTTGCTTCTTTTTTGCCGGTGCGTGAGTTCCTAGCGCCTTATCAAAGACATAAACAAGTCTAATTACGGGAATGCGAACTAAAGATTTTCGTTTTTCCGGCAACGACGAAACTGTTAATTAGAATGGGTCTGACAGCATTAATGTTTACTTTTCGGGTCGGAAAGACAAGAATCGAAGACAAAACGTTGCAGAGAAATACGACGGCGTAAAGATTACGAGAGTCTAGGAAAATCTTGATTGTAACGGGATGGTACATTGCGCGCTTGAATAGGAAAAATTACCGGGAGTTGCACGAGTCCCAAGTTTCGTAATGGATTCCTGAAAAGTGACGCATCGGGGATTAGAGAATACAAAAAAAGGATTATTAAATAGTTATTGTTACTCATTGACATTGTTTATTCAATTGTTTATATGTAATTTGTATCATTTCCGGTCTATTAAGAACCGTAGCAACCAAGTCAGATGTGCATAGAGGGACAGTTCTTAAGGATTATATGTGCTGATTCTGCTGGGGGTAGTACCCCCATTGGTAGTTCTCGAGTAGCGGCGCTGGCGGCGGTTTTCATTCTCGCTCTCGGTTTCTCTCGTGGGCATAAACGTTGGGAGAATGATTGTGTCCCTGCTTCCTCTTATCGGTATTGTAATATACAGGGTGTCCCACGACGGAGTGTCATCCATTAAATGGGAAAAAATATTCCCAAAAGGTTTTTTGCATTTTCCTAGCCTATTTTTGCACTTTCGGAAAAACCTCGGGCATATTCGTAATCAGCAGAAAATTTCCGATTAAATAGACCCTTTTAATACTTAAAAAACGGAAAAAAAATGTTTTCGACCTCCCAGGCTCGTTTTCCCGAAATCTCAAAAATCACGATATTTCAAAAGGTCGTACGGTACGCTTCTTATATGCTATCGACGTTTAATGGATAAGTTTGGAAAAGGTTTTTGCCTAACTTAAATAATGGCGTTGGATTCATATCGATACCTCTTATAGTTTTCCCGGGAAGTCCACTCGAAAAATCGCAAAAACTTTGAAATTCTGCCAAAAATCGAAAAATCATAGGATATTAATTATTAAAAAAGCAATTTAAAGAGAAAATCATAACGAAGAGATTGAGCGCAAGGTGGAGTACCAGATCCCAAAGGAAAAAAAGTTATCGATCATTTAGTGATAAAACGTATATTGCCCAAAAATCGAAAAAAAATTTTGAATTTTAATATTTTTTATATAGGTCCTTTACGATGTAACTTGATCCCCTGAACACGAATCTATCATTCATTTCCCCAAAAACCCAAAATTTCTATGAAAAAATCGTAAAAAACACCTTAAAACACGTTTTTCTTTGCT
>JAPYZI010000642.1:0-45147 GCA_030523105.1 Ophioninae sp. A BG-2022a
AAAAAAAAACAAGAAACTAGGAAAAAGCCCACACGATTCCTTTTTGGTTTTTTTTTGTTACGTTTGTTTGGCTTCGTTTTCCGCCTTTTCGCGTTTTAGGTTTGAATCTCCGGAAGGAAACAAATCCAAACATGTACGTTTCAGTCCACTTGGGTTCTTCATGGTTATTTCTATTTTTCATCTTATTATATTATTTATTTATTTTTTTTTTTACACGAAATGTTTCAATTTTTTGGTTATTTGTAATTATTTTTTGCTAATTTGTAAGCAAAATATACGATTATTTTAACAATCATTTTTTATTTATTTTACGTCAAATTTTTGCGTCTTTTAAATAATGTTTTGCTTACTTTTAACAAAAAACATGAACGAACATAATCCAAGAAAAGGAAAAGAGGATTTTTAATCGCAATTTGATATTTTGGTCAATTTATGAAATCTACAGGAAAACTTGACAAACGAAAAGGGATTCTTGCCCTTCGGGTTTTCAGAATAATATTATAAGTCTTACAAATAATTCTTCCAATGTTTTTCCAATGGTGATAAAAAAAATCGTTTGATCAAATTTCGTTCGTCAAAATCAGGACATCAGCCTCGAAAGCTATTTTTCCATTATGAGACCCACCCTTCTTCCATCTTTGATACAGAAGAAGAGAGATAGCGAGAAAGACCAATTTCCGAGCGATGAAAAAAAAAAAAAAGAAAAATGTGAGATACGCGTGCGTGTGTGTCTTCACTTGAACACGAGATGACAAGCGATGGAGCGTGAGTCTACGGTTAATGCTGCCTAAAAGCTTGCCTCCGCATTTAGAGAGGTACGGTTGCCTCGACGAATCGCAAGTTGACATGCGTGCGCTCGGATGTGCGGGCGCGTGGAATAATCTATATGAAACCGCGAAGTTGGAAATATGCAGTGAGATAACTTTTTTTTTTAACAATCGAAATTCACGTTATAATTTTGCAGTAAAAAAGTGAAAAAACGTACAAGTAAACAAAAACAATTTTGCGTTGTTTAGAATACACAATGATTCGAGAATGTTTATCCTAAAGTGCAATTTCGATATTTCGATATTTCGCATTTTTATTTTATTTTAAGTTATTTTAGATACTTTGTATTTTTATTTCATTTTTAATTATTTTAGATATTTCGTATTTTTATTTTATTTTAAATTACTTTGAGTCATTTCGATATTTTTTATTTTTATTTTATTTTTGTTGATCAGGTGATAAAGAACGTTCGAAAACAGGTGAAAAGTGACACTTTCCCAAGCAGGGAAAGCAAGTATTTTCATAATTACTTTCCTCACCCTAATCATTTCTATAGCAGACTTAAATGACTTTCGGTCTTCTATGTTTATTAATTTTGTATATTCCATTTTCTCTCATTTATATTATATTATGATTTTTCTTAATGTACGTTTTCATTTTATTTCACAGACTTAAATAATTTAATAATAGATCTTAATTACACACGAATATATTCTTTCTGTAATTTATAGATTTATATATTTCAATTTATTTGTATTTCAATTTCGTTGTTACTTTTATTTCGAGTTTTGAAAAAATTTGTTTGACTTTTAACCGTCCGTTTATATACCGATTAATTTCAATTACACCAAAAAAAAATGTTTACCCTATTATTAAAATAATACTTTCTCCTTCACAAATCAGATAACGATTGCAATAAGAAAAACCACGAACTTTCGTAATTTTACTTAATTAATATTAGTCAATAAATGAAATATTAATAAATTACTAATAAATCAACAAATAAATAAATATACTAAAACAAACAAATGCATATACATCCCCCTTACTTGACGTACTCCACTTCCGTCCATTGTTATTCGCTTCAACCTAGCTTTTTTCCATTCGGTCCCATCCGGGACACAATGATACTCCAAAAACTGGGACACCAAAAAAATAACGGACGTTTCGCGTGCCAGGAGTATCACAGAAAATAGCAGTACCCAAAACAGAGTGACGTTTTTCTCGTTGCGGTTGTACGAGAAAATTGTAACTATATGACCCAACCAGACGTCCCTTCCCCCACGTCCTTTTCCCTTCCTCCCCCAACCCTCCCTTCGCCCCTTCCCTCCACTTTTAGAACACGAAAGTATTCCCTTCCGTGTCGCGAGACATGAATAAGTTCGTCGAGGCGTTAAGGTGGATCGGTTCGATGACGAGAGAACGTGAAGTACAAAAAAAAGGGAGGTTGGTATATACGTGTAGGGCCGGTAAACGGAGGGACGGTGGTTGAAGAGAGAAAAGGTGTGTATAAAAAAAAAGAGAAAGAGACAAAAAGGCCGGAGGTGGCGGCGGGAGGGGGTTGGGGGGGGGGAGATCGTTCTTTCGTCCTAAGTAGCGGTCTCGCACCGCAGGCGTCGGGCGTCAAGGGTCTTTACAGGGAGAAGGGCAGGTTACAAGCGAGAAAATGCACCGAGTACTCCGGAGGCGCGAGGGAGAGGGGGGTGTTAGAGGCCCGTGAACGCAAGGGCGCGAGAAGCTATATACGCAACCCCGAAACGAGAAACATCCGAGCCGGAAAACCATGGAAAAGAGATCGAAATCTATTCTGCGGTATCGCGTCATCCAAAGATCATGAGACCCAACAACCGCCGAGACGAAAAACCGAGTTTACATCGTTTCCCACTAAACAGCCGCAAAAACCTCTGTAATCTGTCCAAGGGGCGAGAAAAATACGAGGCTTTTCCGCGACGAGGAAATTGCAATGTTTGGAAAGATTACATCTATATATATATATATATATATATATATATAGGGGGGGAAGAGATATGTAATAATCACATTTATATATATGCATACATATAAATATATTTAATATTAATATATTTATATAGTGATTACATCTCCGCAAACATATATAGGAATACAGATAAATATATATACAGGGTGGATCAATAACTATTAGCACTTTGGATATCTTTGAAACTATAAGAAAATATACAATAAGAATGATATATTAAAAAAGATAAAGGAAATGAAAAATATTGTGAAATGTAAATGATTTATAAATTGTATAGATATTATAAAATATAACGAAATTATATTTGTATATGTATATATGTATATATTTTTGTAATATTTTGTTATATATATATATGTATATATATATATATATATATTGCTCTCGTTCCATTCAATGGCGGAAGAGCCTCCCGCAACATTTTCCTTTCACCGTAAAACTTCCAATCTTCCATCTCGCCTATTATCTGTTGCACAAAATTCCACCATCTTTGTCCACGATCGGACCGCGAAATCGATGAAACAGCCATTGCTAGTAGCCGTTCTTTCAACGACGATGGCTGTTCTCTATTTCCCTGTGTTACGAGATCTCAAGATATCCGAATTTTCAAGAATTCTATGAATTCGCAAGATCGAGGAATTATTATTTCTTTTTTTCTCGCGGATCGGAAAGAAAAGAGATCTCCATTGGGCGCTTGATTAAAAACTGGTCGAATCCGAGCTGCTTTGGATTGTAATGATATACATGCATACATAGATCCGTGTATGTATACGTATATGTATATAGATATACACAGATGTATCTATATGCATACTGGAATGACAAACTGCCTCGGTGGCAGTCATTAAAAAGAAATTTATGGGCATCTTCTTTTTCCTTTTTCATTTTATCAAGCTCTCGCAAGAAAAGACAGTTAAAAAATGGTGAGAAAAGAGAAAAAATATGTATTTCGAGAAGATATCTCCATCGGGATGAAAAAAATTATACGATGATGATAATAACAATAACAAGAATAATAATAACAGTAACAAAAACAAGAACAATAATGACCTAAACAAACTCAAACAATAATGATCCTAACCCAAACAAGAACAACAACAATAATGACCTAAACGAACCCAAAGAATAGTGACCGAAACAAACCCAAACAATAATGACCCAAAAGCAACCTAACCAACAACAGCAAAAATTACCCAAAAACAATCCAAACAACAACAACAATAATGACTTAAACAAAATCAAACAACAACACTAATGACTTAAACGAATCCAAACAATAATGATCCTAACTAATTCAAACAAGAACAACAACAATAATCACCCAAAAATAACGTAAACAACACCAACAATAATTATCCAAACAAACCCAAACAACAAGAACAATAGTGACCTAAACGAACCCAAACAATAATGATCCTAACTAATTCAAAGAAGAACAACAACAATAATCACCCAAAAATAACCTAAACAACAACAAAAACAATAATTACCCAAAAATAACCTAAACAACAACAAAAACAATAATTACCCAAAAACAACCCAAACAATAACGATGATAATAACAACAACAATAACAACAACAAAAAAGACAATAATTATGAAAGCAACAACAATAATGGCAATAATAATGAAAGCAATAACAAAAATAATAATACGAGTCTATGTACCCGAATATTTCGAGGCTGTGGCTCCGAGGATCATGGCTTCCTAGCTTATGCGAGTACCTCGCGATTCTATGAGCGTCTTATTGCGCCTCCGCGACGGTGTATATGAGAAAACCGGTTTCTGATAACCCGCTCATCAAAAAATCCCTCCCGGCGTTTGCCCGGCTCGCGCAGTTCGGTAGCCGTACGTACAACCTCGGGAATAAGAAGCGCACCGTGCGCGTTAAAGAAGCGTGTGCTCACAATTACAACGAGCGCGAATTCGCGAGTGGAAGAAACAGCGAGAGGAGGAGAAAAGACTCGGAGTGGAAAAACCTTGTCATCTCTGATAATTGACGTTACGAGAATAAATAGAGAAACAAAAAACGATTTCTCATCTTCGTACAAATACTCGTGGAACAATATTTCACTTTTTTAGTTCGAAAATGATAGGAGGAACGGGAGGGGGATCGAACATTACCAAAATTATTTATGATATCTTAATTCTTTTTTTACATACATTTATTTTAATTATTATCGAGAAGATTCATAAAAAAATAATAATTTTTTTATGAATATGAATGAGAAGAACGTTCATAAAAAATAATAAATAAATATTCACAAAAAAAGTAAATAAAAATTCATTTTAAAAAACGAGAAAAAAAAGTATAAATTATTTAGGATTTCCTATAAAATCTCAGTATCTCGTACATATTACAATAATAATGGCAAAAACAACGATACTCCTGTTTTTCAAAAATGTATATAATTATGTACAATAAGTTTTGAAAAAATAATAATAAAAACGTGAAAATTATTTCGAAACGTCATACGTCGATACAAAAAAACATATAAATATCGGGGAGATCAAGAGAACAGACTGAAGGAACGAAGAGAGAGAGAGAGAGAGCGAGTGACGGAATAAAGGGGTCATACGAGAGACGAAAATGTAGAGAGATAGAACGGCGACTACTGTACATCTTCACATACGTCTTTCCTTCAAAGATGCACAACGAATGTTGGTTCCCTCCGTCTCTCTTTTTTTCTCCCGCGTTCCTCGTCTATAAATCGTAAAACGCCTTCCCAAAATCATATTGTCCAGTGGACAGGCGCGTAACCAAGGGTGGGCCGACGGTATTCACTATGATTCCTATGGAATCGAGGGTGGAACGAAATTTTTCTCTTTCCCCCACTCTCTCTCTCTCTCTCTCATTCTGATCTCACGTTTTCACGCTCATTTCTCGTCCCGTGAGAACCGGACGTGCGACGTTACGGCCCCGTTTGCGGGCCCAACAAACACTGATTCACATATTATATTTAATCCTATCGGGAGAAAACGAGAAACGGGAGAGAAATATACCGAAGAAGAGTTGTGTTTCGTCAAACGAAAAAAAAAAAGAAAAATAAAACGTAAAAAAGCAAGAAAACAGGAGGAGAGAAAAAGCTGTAAAAGACGGCGAAGGAAAATTCAAAAGTCGAAAAGTAATCTCGGTGCATCGTCGAACCGATCGTGTTCGATGTAAATATTATGGGGGTGAGGTAGGAAATCCGAACTACGATTGACCAGAACGAACAAAATTCTGAATTAAATTTCGAAATTAAAATTAAATCAACAATTCCAAAATTAAAATTAAATTAAAAACTCCGAAGTTAAATTTAACAATTCCGAAATAAAAATTCGGAATTTTGAGCCTTTTGGTCAATCAAAGTTTGGGTTTCCAACCCCGCCCCCTATTAAGGAAGATCTACGTAACGTCACGAATTTTCAAACGCACTGTTCTCTTAGATATTCAAGTTTTTTTGGTTG
Source organism: Ophioninae sp. A BG-2022a (assembly GCA_030523105.1). Classification (NCBI taxonomy): domain Eukaryota; kingdom Metazoa; phylum Arthropoda; class Insecta; order Hymenoptera; family Ichneumonidae; species Ophioninae sp. A BG-2022a. Next base: position 6,218 of record JAPYZI010000642.1, read on the forward strand.
ATTCGAGCATTGAATTTTTTAGGATGATAGACGCAGGGCTTTGTCCTCTTATCTAATGTCAAAAAACCACATGAATAACATCAAGATAAAAAAAATAATTGATACAATAAGGAAAAATAAAACTATCAATAAATAAATAAAATAAAATGGTTATGATAGTATAAATAACATAAATAACAATAATAATATTAATCATAACAATGAAGAAATTATACAAATAAAAATAACCGTAAAAAACCAAAGTTAAAATAACAATAAATAAATTCGAAAATAATATTGCATAAATAAAGCAAATGGAAATAAAAAAAGAGAGTCGCTTAAACGCATAATTTTATATAGTCTCAGATTATAGAAGATCATGGATTAAGTATAGAGAGAGTGGGAAAGAGAGAAAGAGAGAGAGAGAGAGATTAGGGAGAATATCGAAGATTTAATTCACATCGTAAATTTTCTACTGATTCCACACTAAGTGTGTACACGCATGATTTATGGTAGATACTTATCTTGGTAGTGACTTTGTTACAATTAGTCCAGTAATTGATTTATGTTGTTTGAAAATGAAGTATTATAATTACGATAATAATAATAGTTATGCTGAAGGATGTGAGAATTAAAATGCATGGTGCATTCACTTGATAGTTAACTATAACGATTGCATCGGCTTAGCCGACACGTAACACTGGTTATCGGGTATTTCACACGGAACGAGACTGCGGCCTCTTGGATCAAGTGTATCTTTGAATTCTAGAGTGTATTCCTGTCGAGTCTTCGATGCAAAAAACAGACTTGGTTTATAAACATCGTGTCGGCCTATTTAATGTAAAAAATCGTCAAGCCTTCAATCCTCCGTCAATAATGATTAATATATTTATTTATAATTATTATAATTATTTGAACTGTATATATTTATAATTATTTTGTGGCAAAATAATTATAAATAAATACAGTTCAATAATGATCAATAATTACAGTTAAATCATTATTGATAATTATAGTGAATAAATAAAAATAATTAAAGTGACGTAATTATAAGTAATTATGATTAAATTATTATAAATAATAGAAAAAACATGAATAAAGTTTAATAATTATAAATTATTCAAATTCAATTATTATTGATAATTATGATCAACGGAAATTTGGTGAATATACGGAAGTGCTACCCCCGGTAAAAAGCGGGAACCCAAACAAACAAACCCAAACAAATAAAACCAAACAAACGAACTCAAACAAACACAAAAAATCAGCTCGATTCTGACAGGAGTTACACTTCCGAATATTTACCGAAAATTTTAATATGAATTTAATTAAAATATATATTTATTAACATTTTTACGGAAATATTTAAATATTATCCGCACAGAAAAAACCCTTTAATTTATTCGTTCACATATTTGCGAAAATCAATTTTGATCATTTTTAAAAATCAAAATAGGCGAAGTTTACGATTCACTTTGATTTGAGGTACGGGACGACCCTCGTAATTACTTTCCCTCATACGTATGGGGGACAAATGATGGAGAGGCTCGGAGATAGAACAGCTGATAAATAGATAGAAAGAAATCTGTCGATTCTATTAGCGAGGATTCCCCGACGGGACGTCAAAGCGAAGAAGGGCTCCGGGGAATTGGGTGTATATCTTTTTCATGCATGCTGTACGGAGGCCTGGCGCAATAAACGAGTCGTTTGCCAGTGATTAAGCTAGGGTGGCCGAACCCTGAGAAAACTCCCTCGAGATTACACATCGCGGTAGATGTGAAACCGTATCGCGTATGAAATGTAACCCCATGCACCAGTGTCGACTGGCGTCTCTGATTTTTATTATTATTTTCGTGTACTCTGTCATTATTATTATTATTGTTATTATTGGGTATTCATTATAGCCGTATTTACTACGAACTCGCTTTCCATTATTATTCACTCGAAATATACGATACACGAACCATTAATCAATTACTCCTTTGAGGAATTTTTGAAAAATTATTTATTTCCAATTACAAATTGCAATGATAAGAAAATAGCGAGAGGTAGAGGATACGTTTGTTTAAAGATGGAACAAAAAATAATTTATATAAATTTATAAGAATTGAATTTCAATGATTAATAACATTTTTTTAAATTGATAAATAGAGTTTTAATGATAAATAGAATTTTACAAAATTTATTTAGCTAATTTTAATTACAAATCTAATTTTGATAATGAATTACTTTTTTATATGGATTAATTGAAATTTGATGATAATTTGAATTTGAAAAAATTGGTAATTTTAATTTCACTGATAAATTCAAATGAAATTTTACTATTTTATGAGTTATATGTACGAGATGTTGGCAGCAATTATTCTTCAGAATATTTCCTCGAATAATTTGATAGACATATTTAAATATTCGAATTTAATAAAATCGTTTTCGGGATATCAAAATATTTTTTTTGTTTTAGAAAAAAGCAATCACTCATTATCGGATATCTGATAACGGGAAACCTCTGAAAATCCCGAATTCTATTCGACATATATAAACGAGACTTTTTTTTCTAAAAAATAAAAATTATTTTGAAATCCCAAAAGCGACCTTATTAAATTCAAATATTTATATCTACTCAATTATTCGAGGAAAAATTCTAAAACAATTCCTGTATTGTTGTTCCACGTAGAACTCTCCTTTCTCAAATCTTTAAGAATTTTAGCGTTTTTTTTTTTAATATTGATGCGGTGCTTTTTCCCCCTCCGTTTCAAGAAGGAAAGAAAAATTGATTTGGATATGAAATACGTGTCATATATTCGTAATATGCGATCGTAAGACATCGAATCGTAAGCCATCCATGTGCACCCAAAAGTATGGTGTACAGGCTTAAATATAGGGTCACGTGTCGAAGGGTGGTTGAGGGTGAAAAGAGCTACGCTTAACTCTGGGAGATGAGAGCTAATCTGCGTTCTTGCAGACCATGCTTTCTCGCCCTTGCTCCCTCAACATTGCTCTCTATTCATAACCTGAAAGATTCCTGATGAGTCTTGGGCCCTGATAACATTACACGCTTCAGGGATATCCCAGAGGCTAAGTAACGTAACCACGGATTCGTTTTTATCGCACCAACAAAAAAAATCGACCACCCAATTCAACCATTAGAACACTAGTCAATTAATTTAATTTAATTTAGTTGATAAATTTCAATTTTGTTTGCTCGATACATCGAAAAGCGTCATGATTTGTCTTTATTTATTTATTTATATTTTTTATTTATTTTATATTTATTTATTTATTTATTTTATGTTTATTTATTTGTTTATTTTATTTTCGGTGGGTAAATAAAATTAATCTTTTATTTGATAGATGATTAAACTTTTTTTTCTCACGATGAAACGTAAAATCAAAAGTTTACTCTTCGAGTTTAAAGTAATTTTTCATTTGCTAACCAAATTTGAAATACATTTTTGTTTTCATTCGTATTCTTTGATTTCCCAATTTTTAATTATTGTTTTTTGGTTGGTCAGTGATCCAGCCAAATTACTCGATTCATCAAATTCAATATAAGCGCCCAATTTGATAAAATTTAATTAGTCAGTTCAAACCCAATTTAATTTCAGTTAAAATTTCATTAAAATTCATCAAATAAAATCCTATATTTTTCTTCCCTGATCTTATTTTTTTTAGTACAAAAAAAAAGAAAAAAAAAAAACATCGAGAGATAAAAGCTTTTCGTAGCAAGCTCGAAACGTGAGCTGATCGTGATGAATCAGAGAACACTCTCTCTTCTCATTTCCCCATAAGCCATAACAAAATTTCGAAGAGCAGAAGAAAAAAATCCTCGTTTCAACGGATTTGAATTTTCGTTTTTTCTTTTTCGAGACAGAGAGAGCCCTCATGGACAAAACCTTTTCTCTTCCTGTCTCTCTCTTCTTCCCACCCGTACACGCGTATCTCAAAAGTCTTTTGATACATCTCAACAAAAAAAGAAAAAAAAATACGTTCTCCTACTTTATCGTGGTCTCGTTTCCGTTCGTATAACAGCTCGCTGCTTCGAGAAAACAAAATCTGATGGTCCTCATCGAAGAACAGTCACAAGGTGGGTCCCCTCTGATTCATCCTGATGCCTTGGTGTCAAATGGTAAAAGGTAGACGAGATCTTTCGTCCCGAACGCATATATCGAGCACATTCATCCTTCGCGTCTCACCTCCCCCCCCCCCTATCCATTCCGTCCGCCACCTTTTAATCCTGAATTATTAATTTTTATTATTATTAATTCTTTTAATTTTGTTTTTTAATTTTTTACATTTCATTTTATTATTATTCTTGATTATTTTATCCACAAGCAATCTTGTTGTATTTCCCATCCACGATAACAGTCTATTAATATTTTTTTTTTCATTTTATTTATTTTCACTTTGATAATACTTGAATCAATTTTACCTAATTTACGTATGCAATTATTAAACAGTATTGAAAACAAAAAAATACTTTTAAAATATCCATTTTGTCCAAAAGGTACGTAACTATGCCATAAATAATCAATCAATCAATCTCCCCAACCCCTCCCCTTCACGTTTGCATACGAGATGCGAAGATCACGCGACAGCTCGGCACGAGGCGAAGATCGACTTCCGCCTCGAGCTTCTTCGCTTCTTTCATTCTTCTGTGCCCAGACGTGCGTGCAACGAAAGAAAAAAAAATTAAGTCAAAGAAACAAAATATTAATACGAAAGAGTCCCTCCGATCGCGCGACGTACTTTTCGTCTCCGTCAAAAGAGATAAAAAAAAAAGGTGGGAAGAAGAAAAAGAGATGGACGGAAAATACCATCTTCGGTGTTCGTAGATGAAACTATTCTGACACAAAAGTCGTTCCCGTTTCATCGTGTGTGTAAGTTTTTCTTCGTTTTTTTCTTTTTTTTTCTTCTTTTTGAAGCTGGAAAGTTTTCATAATGTAAAATCGTCCGAGGAATGGTGGAGAAACGTCGATTTTGGAGGCCCCCCTCTCCCCTCTCCTCACGCCGGTCGAACGTCGTACCTGTTATGGCGATGCACACCTGACAGGTGGATATCTCGGGGACAATTGTCTCCCTTTCTTTCCTTGACTTCCCCCTTTAGCCTGAGGACTCAGGGAGGACCCTCTTCAGAAATATTTCCTAGCTGGACGGACTTGTCAATCTGGAAGTCCTGTCAGCGCCGTTTCAACGAGGATAGAGGTTTTGCATTCCTCGTGATGGCCCCTCTCCCTCCCTCTCTCTTTCCCCCTCTTTCATTCCCCCTCTCACTCTTTCCATTTGAGATTTCCGAAATTTTCTTAATGCTGGGATTTCCGGCTGATCCGCTTCGCGGAAGTTCCAATAATGAGGCCCACAATAGAGATACCTATTATTAGTTGTGTACGGACTCAAAGGGATTCCACGGAGTTTGAAATTTGGATTTTCGGAAACGTCGCGGTTAACCTCCTCATTAGCGTGAAGTTTTTTCTTTCCTAAGAAAAAAAAAATTATCACGCTTGAAAACCGCTGCAAGCACGATGTCTTTCTTTCATTCGGATTCCTATAATCGAGGGGCAGTGGGTGGAGGGGGGTGGGCGGAGGAACGCTATTGAGTTTTTCGTTTCCACGTACCTGTTGAACAAGTTTGCTTGGGTAAAATAAGAATTTAATTTAACTCATTGGTGTTAAATAAATTGAATAACTAAAATCTAGTTATAATAAACATAATTATGATAACAATAAATTTTATTGTTAAGAATTTTATTTAATTAAATTTTATTGTTATATAACATTTTATTTAATTAAATTTTATTGTTATATAACATTTTATTTAATTATAATAACAATAAACAAACCCAAACAAACAATAAACTAGATTTCGAAGAATTAGTAAATCATTTTAAAAATCTGCGAAGATCTCTTCGATTCCACGTTGCAATAATAATTATTATTATTTACAAAATCTCATTTTCCATATCACCGAAAAATTCTCGTATATTTTTCGTTGTTAAATGGGAATTCCAAAAACTGTTTGCCCGATTCTGGGGTTTGAATATCCGGCGAGAGGAAATTTCAGAAATAAAATGAAGAAAATTAATTTTCCTTGGCTGGGGCCGCGGGGAGGAGGGGGGGGGGGGCAAACTTCGTCGTAATAAGGGGAAGTACAGAGAAAGAGGACTTTGCTTCGCAATAGAGGATAATCCCCCAGGTCTTATTTCCCTCGGCCTCGATTATGACGAGCCAATTCGATGTAGAATGTTTCCTCGATGTGCGTGGACATCTCGGAAGGACTCGTATACACTTGATGGCTCCACGACCGGAACACATAACTTGGCTTTTCCTGCCACGCTTTTCGTCCATAAAGCTAACGCGAGGTGATGGTGCCTTAACGCCCAAACGCAGAGGATCGCAATTACACGTCAATTCCCATAAATATATACAGATATATCCGGATATTAAGTATTAAGGGGTAAGAAAGACGGACGGAGAGCAGATATTGAAGAGACATCGATAAACGGCAAATCCCGTTTGCCTCCTGCCGAGAGGATTAAACCGACAATAAAAGTGTTTCGACGATTAAACCTACCTTCCGTATCCTATTATTTCCTCTTTTATAATCGATCCAGATTCATCGTGAGATCGAAACCGGCTGTTCACGATTGACGAAAAAAAAAAAACAAAAATACAAAATAAAAATAGAAAAAAAAACGAGCCGGATCAACGTAAAAAACAAGACCAAACGTTCCAGGCCACGTCTTAACTCTCGCAACTCTCTTGCACCCGGAAATGAAATTTTTTTTTTCGAGTTTCCCCAAGCTCTGGATGAATCGGGGCCCTACCGATGTCTCAGAGCTCACAATGCTAGGAAGACACCTAAAACGACGAATATCCATCCTAAGACTCAACAATAGGGCGTTGACGTCTGTTTGTACAGCATTGTACTTCGGTTGGCAAAAGATTCAGCTTTATTTACCAATCGTCGTTCCACATTCGGGCAACGCATGTTTTTTATACCGGCTGTTCCGAAATTTGTCCAAGTTGTTTCTACGGATAACCCAAACACGAGTTTAACATTGAAAATTGGAATTTTCTTATTGATTTGTAATTTTTTTTTAATATACCATATTAATCGTATTGAGGTTATATATGGAATGTACGTAACGTGCAAATGGAATAAATTGCCTTCGCGTCTTTGCTGGCTCATACACACTTTTTTCCTGAATTTTTTCAGGTATTCCATAAATTTAACTCAATTTCGCCAGCGCTCAATTTTCACCTTCCAGGCAAGGCTACTCTTGGGATTCTTAGTATCAAACTTAGACTTAAAGAAAATATCATAAATTACCTATGACAGCCGAAAAAACATTACGACGATAAAAAGCAAAAGAGCAAAACGAAGCTAAATTTGTCCTCTTCGAAACCCCGTTTCGCAACTTACTCAAGCAACGAAAAAAACCGTCGCAAAAGTTTGTTCAGTACGAAATCTCATCTTTCTGATGGCATCTATGAGAAAAATCATGGATTTCTTTTTGCTACACCTAATGAATAAAAAAAAATCGTTTATAGGAGGTTTCCCGATGATTGTGAAGATGGCGGGAGGGCGAAGTAGGCCCAATGCGTACCCAGAGGTTACCGATGTAGTCCCTCCCGACGGAAGGCGTCTCGACGCTCCAAGCGTGTAATCAAGTTACACAGTGAACTCGGTTTGATACAATTTCAAGCGTGCGGTGTTTGCTCAACCTGGAGGGTATCGCCCTCCGCCGATTTGTTCACACATACGGGAGAAGAGATCGGAACAAAACGTTCGAGGCTGGACGGGCGCGCAGCGCGCCTAACCCGTGTGTTTGTTCAGGCCCTTTTTTCCTTCCCTTTTCGCGTGGCAAAGAAGAAATGCGAGGTGACTGGTGATGGACGAGTAAACGGCGTTTGTTTAGCCGAAAAACTTTTATCCCCCCCCCCCCCCCCCACCCCTCCCTCCCCTAAACGTATTCATTGTTCGATGCATTCTGAAACGCGCAGCCTGGCTTGGGACACCAACTGCCTTTTTTTAACATGCGTCGTTTGTCCATATTTTTTTTTCTTTTCTCTTTGTCCTGTCGACTGGAGATCGTCAGACCCAAAGGGACGAGGGGGTGACTCTTTTTTTAACGTCATTTCTCTTCTCCCATCCATTTGAACAAGTACAGGCTGATGGCACGTTCCAGAACGGGGGTGGGTCTGAGGTTTTTGTCAGTTTGGTGGAAACAACTATTTAAACCGAGTAAAAGACGTACCACGTCAGTACAAGAAATACAGATTTCGTGTTCGAACCGTAATTTATCAAAGATGGATACCGATCAACGGTAAACAAAAGAACTATCACCTGGGCCTGTCAATTCTGCAGGACTTGGTGTTCCGTTATTTAAAAAAATATACAATCTTTTGTGAGAAAACGGGATTGTAATGTTTTTTGGCAATTAAGTCAATTTTCCACGTGGCCTTGAAACGCACGAAAAATACTGGTGAGTCTAGAAGAGTAGAAGAAGGGTTTGTATAAAAAAAAGTGGATTTTGAATAACCTGGTGGCGCAGGCTAGTTTGATGGATCTCTAACCTCATCGTATACACGAAAATCTTGGCTTTTGTGCCTAGAAGTTTGCCAGCTTTTTCAAGGATAATCCAACGATATCGGGTGAACGGACAACGCTTTTGGGCACTCTCACCAATTAGGCCTAAAAGCTACCCTGGCTCGTGCAAAGGATCTCCCTTGACCTACGAACCCCAACGATTATTAGTAGGTAGTTTGTGGCAAATGAAAGGATAGTCTCGTGTTTGGGTTTGTGTGGGTATATGTGTGCATTCAGGCACAAACATATCGAGGAAAAAGTATTACCACGTTAGCCTCTCATCCAGACACTTCCCTTGGACTTTTCTTCGTTTTCTTCGACGTCTTCATCTTTCACCTTAACACAGAAGGATTAACCAATTTTCTTCATTCATGATCCCCTTTCTCTCTCTCTCTCTCTTTCCAGATCCTTTTCGGAAAACACTCTTCAGACTTAAACCTCCATTGGAGATTCTTCTATAGTTGTACAGGCTTCGCAGATTTAGATAGTCGATACTTTACACTCCTGTGGCCGTAATATATCCGTACTGTTTTCTATATCAACAACGAGATTTTGACTGCTCCACGATTATCGAAGCAATGTGAATAATCATGTTGCGCCAATACCAGCTAATAGTCTGTTTTTCCAGTATTTATTTCAGATACATATTAATTTAATGATTAATTATTGTCTGTGATTTTTAAATTACTTATATCCTCAAAAATCATTTTTACTTCCGGTTTCCATTTAGCGGCAACGTTTTTCAATAATTTAAAGACGTCGAATTATTGGTAACATTTTTAAATAGTTTATTAGTTATCTTCTTGTAATTTTCGTATATTGTTACGATTATTTTGTAACTGTCTCGAAAAATATATCATCATTTCCAAAAAATGAAAAACATATTGTTACTTCGAAAATACGAAAAATATGATGTTCCAATTTTGGATTCGTCCCAGCAGAATAATTTAACGGCGTGATAAAGAAATCATTACATCAATTTGACTCTCGCTCTTCCTCTCTCTTCTCGCCCTTCTGCATCAGCTGAAATGAGTTTGAAGTGACCTAAACGTATTTCAAAACAAAAGCACGTAATTGGGTCATACGAAAATACTTCGAACGCGTTTGGTTAGTTATATCGAGTTATTTCTTTCGGAGGGAAATTGGATGGGCGTTTTATGGGCGTGAGATGCTTCGCCGCTACTACACCTTAAGGGGCGTCAGTCCCGTCAAACTTTGTACGCAATTTCGACGTTTGCTCGGCACGCAGGGTGTACAATGAACTAAACTCGACCCCAGAGGTGACGCACCTCCCAATAGTTCAGTATGACAATAAGTGTCATTCATACCGGAAGGGAGCACTATTGGAGGCCCAGTATCATTTTCGTGAAAGCCCGAACCGAAATTTGACGATGGAAAATGTCTCAGCCAAACGTTACATTTTTATATTTCCTTACGTCACGCTTTTCAACTTCCTGCTTGTTTCTAACCTCCAAACTGGGAAGAGTAAATAATTACGTGAATATTGCAGGAAACATCGAAACAATCAACGTTGATTTATTCAATTTGAACTTGGCCCAATCAAAGTTAGCCCAACTTCTTAACTTAAGTTTAAAATTATTAAGTTAAGCTAACATAAGTTAACACGAGTTAATTCAAGTTCTTAACTGTATTTAAACTGCCATAACTTAACCCGAGTAAAGCAAACTTAAGTTATCACATTTTACGACATCGAGTGTTTTCAAGCTCACAATACTCAAGTTAAGCTAACATGAGTTACCACAATTTAAGCCAACGCAAGTTCACTTAACTTAACAACAACTAAATTAACTTAAGTTCTTAACTCAATATCACAGTGTCTAAGTTAACTTAAGTTCTTAACTCAATATCACAGTGTCTAAGTCAACTTAAGCTCTTAACTCAATATCACAGTGTCTAAGTTAACTTAAGTTCTTAACTCAAGATCAAAGTGCCTGAATCAACTTCTTAAGTGAAATAAATCCTTGAATTAAGTTCTACAAAAAAATAACAAGCCAACAAAAACTCAACTCATTCGGGCTTACCCCCAACGAAAAAAAAAAAAACGCCAGTTTCCAGCACGCGAAAAATATTTTTTCAAACGATCATTTTCACGTTTATTGCTCCCCACTGCACGTTTCGCGAACTGGGAACTCGAATACCATTCTGAATATTTCTCCGAGGCAATGCTCCCTCTCTCTCCAGTCGTTCGCCTGTACTTTTGATATTCTTACCAGTCGCAATCTGGGATTGCCAGGAGTAAAAGAAACAGAGACGGCAAATGAAAAAGAGACAGAAGATGACGAAAAAAAACGAACATCCAATCCAACGAACCGGCGTTATGATATATGTATATGTATATATTTACGTGTGTGCGCTCACAGGCACGTGTGTATCCTTCTCTACAGTTCTCTACAGTCCTGCAGTTGGGTCTCTAATGATGATCTACGGCTCGGCTACCGCGCACACCTTCCTATAAAGCTCCTAATTTCTCCTCTATAAATTCGTCTGCGCTTTGGCTGTGGCTTCTGCTTTTGGTCCCGCCCGTTTCTGTTTCCCTCTTACCCATACTTATATACATATATAGACATATATGTGTATGTATATATATATATCTTCATCCTTTTATATTTCACTCGTTTTTCTTTCCAAATCTCTTCTCTTTGGGTTCTGCTGACGACCTTGCAACATCCAGAACTTGGTCCATCTCTCTTTATGTCTCTCTCTCTCTCTCTTTTTCTTCTTCTCTTTCTCTCTCCCGTTCTCTCACTCAGTCTTTAACTTTCCTACCGCGATACGTCCGACTCCTCGTAAATATACAACTGTATTTGATATTTATGTATATGAATTCGTATCATTTATAACAAGCGTCGAGATTTCGTTGCCCGAGTACGAATGACCTTATGTAGAATGATACGAAGGATATTCGGCTCTCATTTGTATCTTTTTGTTGTTTTTTTTCTTTTGTTTTTTTTTCCTTCTTTTTTTTATGAAATGCCGGTTGCGAAGACAAGGGACACTCGGAGAGCAAAAAAAAATAATCATAATCGTGTTTAGGAACGATTCACGTACGTGTTTGGTATACGCGGATGTATTTGGGTTATGTGCATTTATATATATATAAATATCCCGATCAATCGTTTTCTTCTTATTTATCCTCGATCTCGTTTTTGCGGTTTGTTGTTGTTTTTTTTTTCAAATTCTTTTTTTTTGGCACTTTTTTCCAGAAGATATATATTTTTCGTTTTGAAAACAAGCCCAACCGCTCGGGGAGAGAAGACGATCGTAACAACACACTCTTGGAATCTCTTTTGAAACAAATTGGATAAGGTTCGAGATGGTCGAGGTGGTTGCTCGACAGCTTCCAGAGTTCCGCTAATTAGCCGATTATATTATAGCAAAGCGAGGGATTAAACTCGAATGATATTAATTCCCGTCGCACAGGTACGTAATTCGACGGGTGTTGGTATTTATTTTTCACGTACGAAAATGCCGAAAGATTCTTTCCTTTTTTTAAAAATGTTTTTTTTTCTTTTTCGTTTCTCCGTTTCGAGCAAACTCGTAACTTTACGGTGATGATCGAACTCGTTCCAATATCCATTGGAACGAGTGCCTGAATTTTCTCACGATCGAAGAGAATCCCTGCATCGCTGAGAATTAATCCTTAAGGCTTTGTTTTATCGCTTTCACCGATGGTCAATTATTTTGGCGCCGTTGGTTGATCAGTGACAACCACTTGCCGTAATATGAAATATCGACCAGAAAATAATTCGGAAAGGTTTGGTGACCTTACGAAATAAAAATGTTTTTTTTTTATTATACTCCCTTAATTTTGGGAGGGAAAAGAACGTTTGTATGATAAAACGAAGAAATATGACTATTGTATCATGCAAGATAACATTATTGTTCGTAAAATGAATTAAAAGAAAAATAATTGAAAATGATTTCTCAATTGAAAAATCTTTTGAATGTAAAGAACAGTTTTTAAATATAATTAAAAGGTTTAAAAATAAGTTTGTGATTATTGTAACATTCAAGATAAATTTATTATTCGTAAAATGCTTTTTTTATAAATATATATAAAATTATTACTCAATTAAAAAATGTTTTAAAAGTAAGACAGTCTCTCAGCCGAAAGACGAGTTTTCAAATAATCGGAAGGACGACACGAACTTTTGTAATGGTGGTCGAGGAGGATCGAAGGATGTTGACGAAAGAGAACGAAAGTACGAGAATAAAACATCAGTTAGGGCGGAGCCAGGAGAACCGCGAGAGGACGTCCTTTCGTTGGGCGCAAACTCCCAAAAGCCCTTTCTTTTTTCTCTCCTTGCACACCAGGGTGACTTTATAGATCGTATAGTATGGTATAGTTCTCGCGACCACTCGACTGGATTTTACCTCCCGGTACACATCGCGTACAAAAAAAATCCCAAAATACCAACAGCCACTTCTTGTACATTATTTTTTTAAAGTTTATTATTTTTACGGATTATTTTATTTATTGGAGATTTATTAGATTTATTTTGTTATTATTATTATTATTTATATATTTATTAGATCACTCTATTTATTAATTAACGTACATATTTATTATTTAGCGTTATTGTTTAGCCTCCCGAAATTAATTATTCATTTAATACGTAGCGCGTATTAAACCGATTAATTTTTATATTATTATTCGTTGATTCGATTAGTTTATCAATAAATAAATGTATTTATTTACCAGAGATTAGAAATATCCAAAAATCTCCTAAAATCGAAGACAATCAGGAATCGACCATGCAATTAATATCCAACAGTAAATATTTCAATTTTCATTTACAAGTCGTCAAAAAGACGAAAAAAATGAATATTCTCTACAAAAAAAATTCCTTCTCTCTCGACACCGTAAATTTTTTGTCAAGACTCTCTGATGAGCCGGTTTTTATTTGACGCCACATCCGACACAATTCCAATCGTCCTAGAAAAGTTCCGGGCACTTTCTCGTCTCGTTTCGTTTCAGTCTTAGCACAGGCTCGTCCCGCGAATTTAAGGGGTGAAACCGTCGTAACGATGTTTACCGATGGTTAGTTAATACTCAGAATGGCGTTGAAAAGGACAATAGACTCGGTATCGCATTTTCAAACGAAAAATCCTTTACGCACACGCCAGTGAGAGAAACATCAGCAGGAATGTCCAAAGAGAGAGAGAAAGAGAGGAGAGAAAACAACCAGGGTAGGATCTAGGCGACAAGAATGTCCAGGGATTTTCCAATCCTTGTCTGGGTCGATTTTGCGGTTTGCTCCCGTGGTTGTGGGCACCTCGGGGGTCTTTTTAGTCAGAGGGTGCTTAACGCCCGCGTCATCGAGCCTCCCCGCAACGAGAGCGAAAAAGGACACGGATTCGCCCCACAACAAGGCTGGATGAATAACCACGGCGTCTATGGGCGAAATACGTGCTTTAAACAGTATTTCGAGTAGAGGATCCGCCAAAGAAAAAGAGACGAAGAGCGGGGGGGGGGCGAAGGGAGGAAGTTGGTAGATTTTGGGGAGTGCTGAAAGATAGAGGCCGACAAAGGAGCGGAAAGAGATAGCCGGAGTCTTGAAAGCCTCTCTCTGGTTTTAGCGATGACAATGGATGGAAAACGCGAGGATACTCGAACTGACACGGACTTTGAGGATTCCACCGAGTTTAATGCACACCGGTATTATCCTGCAAGGTGCACCGTGTTAATTCATGTAAACGTAGTTTTACTTCTGGGACCTTGAGAAAACACCATTGTCTCTAAGTTTTGGGATACCTTGAAGGACGTTGTTTTCAACTCTTCTACGTACGTACCAACAGAGTTTTCCCTTTGTATTCAGTGAAACGAGATCTTGGACTCAGGGATACGTTGACTCGCGATGTTTCCGATGACTACTCGTGGGATTCAAGGTTTTAGGTGTGGTAAAAAGATATCCATTATTTTCTGGAGCCAACCAATAACGAACTGAGTTTGCTTAGGTTATGTGCATCTATTGGGTATGAGCTAATAGAGCTAATAAAACACAGGAAAAGGAATGAGCTGATAATACACAGGAAAAGGAATTCTTCAATGATTGGATGTCATCAATTACCGGAGAGTATGTATTTACCATATTAGGCGCAGTAAAAATAAATCCATTATTTGTTATACACGATTATCCACAAAACTGTCCCTAACGTTTGTTTAGCACAACATCTCATTTTTCCAACGCTATATCGTGTATAAGTCGATCGGACTTGTACAACGCGAAATACGGATGACTAAAGCCCTTTATTGGAAAAATCGTGGATTTTGTTTTTACTACAGTTAATACATTTAAGCGTTTTGAGTGTTTGGATAATTTTCAATGATGTGTGAGACAATACGCGATTGGTCGATTCGAACGATCATACGTCGAGCTTCTCATTGGTGATGCCGAGTTTGATTGAGGTCCATTATTGAAATGCAACAATTTATTTATTCACTTTTTTTCGTATTCGAGACAGTTGGAAATCTTACCCATATATACGACCGTGTTGGTTTACGTTCTATCCTGAAAAGAACAACAAAAAGTTTGAACGTTAACTCAAAATGCATTTTTAGATGACGTTCTAATGACTTTTCTTGTAAGCACTGAAGACACTTTCCTAGTTTAATTATAAATTCAGTTAGCCATTTAAATTTCGTTTAAAATTATTGTTTTTTTCAACGACTCTTCTCGGTTTTGAGAAACGTTGAGTCATCAACACAGAGGCCTAGTGACGAAATTTGTAGGTAACTGGGGAAAAAGTTAAGCCTTTGGGGAAGTTCATAAATCGAAGGGATATGAAGGGTTGTTCTCGATGCCCATCCTCGTCATTTGCTGCACATAAGAAAAGTTTACACTCACCTTCGTTGACACCTTGCACCATGACCACCCGGGGAGTTTTCTCGTTCGAGGAATTCCAGAGAAAGAAGGACAGAGAGAGAAAAGAAGAGAGAGAAAAATAGATGAAAAAGGGACCATTGAAGCAAGGGCTCGCTCACGGTTTTGTCGTTGAGCCGTCATTTTATAACCGGCTCGCGGACATTTTGACTATTATATTAACCGTACGTTTTCACACTGCTGCAATACAAAAAGTTTTATTGCCTCGCGCCCACTCGCCGTTCGAACCTACAATGAGAATAAAGCGCAGAATAATCGACGGAAACGAGGGAGGAGGGCATATCGATTATCGATCTTAACGAGCGAAACGAATTTTTCAATGTCGCCAAAACGCCCTCGAAATGTTCCCGCGCTGCCACGGGCCAACAATTCCAACTGGGGCGCTACGAGTCCAAACGTTTTCCCCAAAGCCCTCCAACTCTTTTCAATACCCTTCCATCCAGAATTTTTTAATTTGTTCTTTCCTTCCAAGCATCCGAATACTCGGATACCATATTTTCGAAAAAAATTGATACGCGTTACTTTTCCATATTTTCCACCAGAAAACTCGAAAAATCTCATCAATCGATCAAAATCTGATGAAACCTGACTTTCTGTTGGAACATCGACAAAACCAAAGTCCGAAAGTTGGCGACTGTCATTTAGGACGATTCTTGTTCATCTCGGGGACGTTTGAGCATGTCGACCAAAAAATGCTTTTTTCGGGATCTTTTTACCCGAGACTTTCGAAGGAGCAACAAAACCACAATTTTCAATTTGTAGTACACGCATCTTTCGAAAAAAAAACAGTAATATCCACAGCGATGAAATTTTTAAATGAATTTGATCCATTTTATATATCGATACAACGATAATCCGGCGGCTACTCGGAGCGGTGACCGTTTAGCCGGATGGTGAATACCTCCCAGGATAATTGCCGAACCGTATAAATCCTCGTGAAACTGGAAAATCGTGGGCGATATGAATTCTTGAGCAAAGCTCTGGTTGGCCTAATTTCCGAAGTGACAAAGTGGTTGTGCCGGGGATGAAAAAGATGGGGGGTTGGGTGGTGGTGGTTACGGAACTGGGGTATTAGAGAAGAAAGCTAATTAAAAGTACACCCCGGTTATCTACGCATTATAGAGAGACAGAAGGAGAGAGAGAAAGAAAGAGAGAGATCGGTATTATGCGGATACACGGGTGTTTTACTCCGGGTTGAAGCAATCGCACAAGCTGTTGCATTCCTGTTGCTCTTTGGCATGTGGAAAACGAGAGAACGGGTATGGCCGTAGAAAAAGCCACGGGAGAGAAAGAGTGAGAGTGAAAAACGTGAGAGAGGGGAAGATTTCACTACTATCTCTCACTACTCAATTTGAGCCTCATCCGCCATAAGCGGATCGACCGAAGCTGGCCTTTTAATGTCGGCAGAGGATATACTCTGTCCCTCTCTTTCTCTTCCTCTCTCTCTCTCTCTCTCTCTCTCTCTCTCGTCCCGCGATCCCCGCAGAAGCCTATAACAAACATTATCCGCCATAATGCCCCCGTGTAAACACCACCTACCCATCACGTGCCTCGAGCCTCCTGTACATATATTTACCGCGTGTACATCCCGAACGACTTCTGGCTAATCTATATGTACATATATGCATGATTATCTCGATATACATTTAACGAAAAAAGGATCGAGCCAAGTCTGAGCGTTCTGGCATTGTCTCCCTCTCGTTTGCATCCTCAATCGTCTCTTCCTGTGAAAATTTCGTGCTGGTTCCGTCTTGGCGAGTCCGTCAGCATCCCTCACGGAAGTTTGTTCGCGATTGGGCGCGAGCCAGCTGTTCGGGAAAGCCCACTCGTGACCTGCTAATAAGTTGGTTCTATTCAACTTAGAACATTCTGCGATGGGTCCAAGGTGAATTGTTTTTATTTCGTAGCGATCTGAAGTCTTTTGGATCAGCTGTCCATGTGACTATTGTGATCCGTCGAGTCAACTTTGATCGCCGGTGACTTCGGTCGATGAAGACTTTGGTCGCCGACGACTTGGCCCAATGGCGACACTAATTTTCATTAGTTCGTATATTTGTTTATGCGCTTGATCGAGAAAATCGTGACGAAGTTGGTTGCCGTCGAGAAAATCACCGGCAACTTGGTCGACGTTTACCGGATCACCGACAACTTGATCGATATCGACCACACTGATTGCGAAGTAAATTCTTGGCATCGTGTATGTATTTATGCCAATAGTCACCGAGTTTACACCGAAAGTTGCCGTCAATGTTGCAATCGCTTGATGCCAATTCTTAACCTGAAAATTCATAATGGGTTTTCACCGCAAAGTCGACCAAATCGCCGGCGACCAGGCGTCTTCGTGAAACAAGCTCAGCCTGTCGATTCTCGTCGCCATTATTATCCCTACGCAATGTTACCATCGTCATTGATTCCAATCTTTCAGCTGGAATTTCGCGATTTGACCAAAATTTGTACAGTTTTTATCGTATGTTTATTAAAAACGTAGAAAACGAGTTGGGTGTTTTAGCGTGTTCGCGTTAAAAGTAATGGGAGTTTATTCGAGAATTTCTCAACGTGGCCGCTACGAGTCGCTCCAGTCGTGAAGCCCGCGCCATTCATGCGTCGGGGTCTCCGGTACCTCGTGGGTCGTCTCGATCCGATATCCCCTCTCCTATCGAACTCCCCGGGGCCTTACTCGGCCCACGAACACATCCCCCACCCCCGACTTTCGGGAAACCGACCCTCCGTTCTTTCTCTTTGTCTCGCTTCATATTTCTATCTCTCTCGCTCTCGCTCTTTACTCTTGAAAAGTATAGGGCCCGGAAAAACTATATAGGTATCCCCTGTCGGTGCTATGGGTCACAGTTTCGACCGAGTCGATTCAGTAGTGCGAGCGCGGTGTTACTGCTACCAGTGATCTCTTCGGTGTCTCTTCGGTACTCGCTTTCGCATTTATACTCCACCAGATGACCGGTCAATGAACCACGTGATTTCGTACAAATGATCAATTATTAACCCAAACAAACTCGCCAGTACTCAGTGCCTGTACTCGATCGTTGACGAAAAAGAGCTGATGTCATTTTGATAGACGATTGTGACAACGGATAAGTGTGCTTCATGAGCTCTTCTTTGATTACCGGTCAACTGGATGGTTGAAAAAACAGTGTTGAAACTGCCAGTTCTTGATGTTTATCGCAAAGTGGAATTTGATCGTAAATCAAGTTCACGTGATTCTAGTTTATCAAGGATAGTGCTCAGTCGTTGACAATTGTTGAAGGGATCGATAAAAGTGTATGACGTATTATCCTGGATATTGCGAGACCACGATAAAATCGGTGAGTTCCAAAACCCAATATCGGGGCTTCTTCTTTTTTCATCAAAAGCCTATTGGGTACTTTTTCCTCGTTCTTTCTTCTTCCTTTTTGGTTCGTCGTTTTTTTTTGGGTTCACCTACACTCTCCCTTTTGGATTCTGATGAGGAAACGAACGTTTCGTGTTTTCCGTTGCGTTTTTCTCATTTCGCTTTGTTTAACAATGCGACAGCGTCACTTCCGGCTACCATTGTTGGAACCTTCAGCATTCGTGCTTACTGGCGAATATCTATGCCGTTAAAATCCTCGCTGGACCCGTAACTTTTGGGGATCCGGTAGTGCATAGAAAAAAAATGCTAATTCCGTCATTGTCACCGGCACGTCCGCGTCGAAGGGCGTCAATACCGTCGGCTCACGTAGTCCTACGTTTCTATGACTGTCGAGAATACGTTCACACTACTTTTTGAGGATATTCAGTGAAGGCTGAGCCTGAAAGACTCGCCCTCGTTTAACCAACTATCGCGAGATCCCTGGACGAGTCTTTTGTCATCTTTATTGGTGGGGTGACCGGGTCGGAATAGACTCGTCATTTGGAAACGAAAAACAACATTTTTAGACAAATAAAGCAGTCCCTTGATTATCAAAATAAACTGATCGATATAAACATTTCGGTTTCACAATAACAAACCGCAGTGCATCGATTAATTATTTTGCCAACTATAAACAAACAAAATTGTTGTCCGTTTGATAATTTAATGACGTTAAAATGTCTTCTCATTGATTCGCCTTGAAAAACACCCAATTTTTGGAATTATTATCGACTCTTTGCAGTAAATTTGCAATACATACATTTCGATAGCAATACAAATAATAGTTAAAAGAATTTAAAAATATAATTATATAAATAACAATAAAAGTAATAAATACGAGAATAAAAAATGTAATAATACAATAACAAAAATAATAAATACAATGAAAAATGCCGTTACATTTCAACAATGGAAATTTCAACCCCATAAAAAACAAACATTGCGGAAAATTCTTACAATCAATTTGCAACTAATCTGCAATATACAACTTTCCTTACCAAAACCAATGACTAAAAAAATAAAAAAACAAAACCGTTGGGTTCCAACAACAAACTTCGAGCCCGCGAAAATTGTGTAAAAATCCCACCATCGATTTTCGTCGAATTCTCGTCAAATAATTATTTCGAACAAAAAATAAATAAGAAACAATTAAAAAAAAACAATAATAATAATTAAGCTCCTCAGGTGAAAGCCCATACGGTTATCAGTTCAGTATTCGCGTGCCAATAAAGATGGTTCGTTGCGCAGGTGGAGGAGTACGAGAATTATTACGTGGAAGCGAGGAAGTTCAGGCTCAAGGATTCTTCGTCATCGTCCTCGTCGTCATCGTCGTCGTCGCCGTCGTCGTCGTCGTCGTCACTAGTACCGACAACGTCGTCGACGTCGGCGTTACCAGTAACGATCGAGAGCCCAGCGTGTATCGTAAACAACAACAACAACATAGTAGTCGGGAACGGCACAGTCGCCTCGACCATCAGGGATCATCAGCAGCAGGAACACCAGCGCCAACTTCATCAACAACAACAGCAGCGGCAGGAACTTCATCACCAGGAGCATCAGCGGGAACAACAACAGCAGGAAGTAGTACATCAGCAACAGCACTGGTGGTACGAGGGTGGTGGTTACGGTGGTGTCAACGAAAGTGAGAGAGATAAGGGTGCAGCGGTGGCGGGTGACCTGGCTTGCCTCGCGGGCTACATGGCGGGGTATCTGAAGGCAGCGGGCGCCACGTGCGCCCCGACCGGAAGTGCCCAGTATCATCCCCATAGTCATCCAGCTATGGGGGTCGGTACTCATCCACATCCACACTCTCATCCACATCCGGGTGGACCACATCCCGGACTACCATCACCCTTCGCACTCGCGACACATGGACATCCACATCCACATCCGCTCGATCATGGCCTATCGGCGTTTCCTCAAGGTACGTTCTCCTCCTTATTATTTTTACCATTCGATAATTGTATTAGGTTTTCTCAAAAGAAATCCATTATTTTCTGGTATCGATCGATCACGAACCGAGTCAACCAATTTTACGAAACTGTCGCAGTTTTATCGGTACGAAATCTTATATTTCTACCGACTTTTGGTGTAACCCGTATCTATTGGACAAATTATGGATTCCTTTTCAATACACCTTGTTCCGTTAGGACAATTGTACCGAACAAACCCAAACGTTCATTGGAGTCGACCGAGCTTGAATGGTTCGTTCAATCGGGATATAATCAGTTATTACTGATTTTTACTATTAGCAAATTGTACTCGTAGGAAAATCATACGCAACAAACCCAAACGGAACGTTCATTGGGGTGACTGATGTTGAAGCTCTGAAATTCGGAATGTCACAACCCATGATAGACGCGGAAAGCTTTTGAATGTTAGGTTTAATCGTAGGAAGAATTTTGGAGTTTTACGGGATGAACGGTTATAAAAGCCAGTCAATAGGAGGAATTTTTGTGGTACGTTCTTATGGGGAATCTTACGGGGAACTTAAAATTGTCCAATTTTTGAATAAAAATCGTTGAAACGCAAAAAGTGATATATTTACTATTTTCGATTTGAAGAAAAAACATAAAATCAATATATAAATTCAATTTTGAAAAAATAATTGAAAAATTTCGGATATAAAGCGTTGGAACGAAAAAATCATATATTTATTTTATTTTATTTCACTCAAACACAAAAAAATCATGAAATAAATATAAAAACTCAGGTAAAAATAAAAATTGATCTATTTTGGATAAAAGACGAATTAAGGCGTTATCTCTTTTAGAATCTTTTTTCGTTCACGTTTTACCAGCGATTTAATATTTCTCTCCCACAATCTGATGTGCACCGGGAGCTCTGGTGATGCTTTATATCTCGTAAACTCGTCTAAGTTGGCCAACATTCCGAGTTAGCTATCGATCCTCATGCAAATCGATGCATCGATCGAAGCCATACCGGTGCGAAAGGTACGACGACAAAGGCTTCCCGCCTTCGACTTTCCGTGTCCCTTCTGCGCCCTCATCCACAGTCCCTCCGACAACCCAGGTATTCGTTTTTCGTCGAGCTAATTTCTTTTATCAAGCTGCCAAGAAAACCGATAAAAAAGGTGACCGGGGGGGGGGGGGGGGGGAGAATCGTAATATTGGGTTGATCGAAAAGTCGATTTTCAGCAGTCCAATTTTCATTAATTTTTTAACGAACAATTTTTTAAATTAACTGAAACAAGTAAATTTAGTATCCTTCAAAAGGGTCAATTTTCAATTTTCAATGTGTAATTGAAGCTCAACAGTTAACGAGAGTTCGCTAAATAAAATCAAAATGGCGCCCGAAAAGAAAAGTTTCACATTTGGTACTTTTCGTTTCTACAAGGGAACAAAACCGACACAGAATCCCAAAAAAAAATACTTTAGCAGTGTTCAATGAAGTTTTTCTGACCGTAAGCACTCGTTGAAAAAATTCCCTTCAGGAGATTTTTCGAGTCAAAATGAACGATGTTCCGGACGACCTCGTGTCAAAGAAATCAAAGCACCAATTGATGTAATCTTTTATATAATTGAACGAAGATTTGTTAGGAAGTTCACGGTACCGAAAACAATCATTAATTACCATATAAAAAAGATTTCGAGATTTTTTTTTGGCGATAACGAAAAAGAAATCGAAAAGTAATGATTGCTCAACGAACCTGATATATAACGAAACATTTCTCGTCGGTCGATTTGACGGGAGGCGCTAAAAGCTCATCGTATCGAAAAAGCGACGTGATATTCGTCAATCGAGCGGTTCTTTGACGCTCTCGCGATTTTCACCCTTATTCGCGTCGTACAATACGTTTTGTTCGAGGATCCTTTTTTTCCCTGCTCTTCTCGTATTCCTCAATCTTTACCTCATTCCATCAAGGAATCAACTCTTCATTCCATTTTTCTTGCTTCCCTCTCCTTTCCCACCCTTCTCCGTCCCTCTCTCCCTTTTTCCGTCTCTCTCCGTTTCTCAGTCTCTTTCGAGTTTGCCACGTCGACGAATCCAGGATTCTGAGAGTGGTCGCCCGATTTTTCCTGGTTTCCTTTAGACCCCCCCGGTTGGTCGAGGAAAGGGACGAAGGTTGGACCATTCGGGAAACGTGTGCTCCCTCTTCCAAAGTACTTTTCATCCCCCCGTAGATTCGCGCTAACGTTGCGTGGTTGTACACCGTGAAGTGCATCCACGTAGAAATGCAGAGAGTATGGAGGACTCTTGGAAAAGAGGCGCGGAGAAAATAGCCGAAAGAGAGAAAGAGACGAAGAGAAATAAAGAGAGAGAGAGAGAGAAGAGCTTAATGTAAAACGAGGACCTGAATGAAACGGAGGGAAAACAGGAGGGAAAGGGGAAAAAGAAGAGGCTGGTAGGAAGTACAGAGTTTCGGTAGCTTGGTAGGATCGGTGAGGGTGGCAAACGGCTGAAGGGAGGGTATATCGGGAGTAAGATATATAGGAGCTCTCGAGGTTCTCCGCGCCTCTTCACGTGTACCATAGCTTCGTATATATCAACCACCACCAACCCTCTCCCCTTCCCTTTCTCCAAAACCCCTTGGTACACCCTCGCCAATCTCTGTCCCTCTTTCTCTCTCTCTCTCTCTCTCTCTCTCTCGAAGCTTGCCAGCCAGGGTTAGCCCGTTGTAGCGATGGCTGGCTGTACAGGCAAGAAGGGACGAAGAGGCGGGGCAGGAGGATGTAGAAGTGAAGAGGAGAGTGCCACGATAGTAAGCCGCTTATCAGGGTGGTAGCAGGCCGTGCAGGACCAGTTGAATTGCGAGCCAACGAGAGAGAGACAGACTGAGAGAGAGAGAGAGAGAGAGAGAGAGAGAGAGAGAGAACACTCTACCTCGAGAGCGCCAAGAGTCTCCATGGAAACCTCGATCCGTCCTCGCGAGGTACGAACCCAACGTTTTCCTTCCATCTCTCTATATTCATCTCCTTCCACCATACGCACTCGACATATTATGTTTGTACGCCATCGCTTCTCTCCACATGTGTACGTCTACCTTCATCGAAATTTTACTCTCGATATCTACGTCTCTGCTCTATCTTCGAACCAAATTTCAACTCTGTCGCTTTTCTCAAAATTATTCCTCGAAAAAGTCGATTTTTAGGTATTGGCGTTACCTTCAACCCAAATTTTGACGATTTCCCTTTTCTCAATAGTCTTCCT
This sequence comes from Ophioninae sp. A BG-2022a, assembly GCA_030523105.1. Classification (NCBI taxonomy): domain Eukaryota; kingdom Metazoa; phylum Arthropoda; class Insecta; order Hymenoptera; family Ichneumonidae; species Ophioninae sp. A BG-2022a. The sequence goes on from JAPYZI010000642.1 coordinate 30,243, forward strand.
CGAAGAAGTCGATTTTTAGGTATTAGCGGTACCTTCGACTCAACTATTTCAGCTATTTTGCTTTTCTCAAAATTCTTCCTCGAAGAAGTCGACTTTTCGGTATTAGGAAGCTACTGATGAATGGGTGTTCAATAATTGTTGGGATTCTTGAAAATTCGAAGTGTCAAAAGTCTTCATAAAATCATAATACGAAATTCATATTCGAATTTTTCGGTGAATAGTTTGGTAAACGCAATGGTATAGAATTCAATAGGGTTGATTATGGGAAAACTATCCGTGGTTGCTAAACAAACGTTAAACAATGCAACAATTTTGTTAACGATTAATAAATTAGCTATCATTGGATAACTCAATCTAGTTCCTTAATGAGTTTGTTTGGGGTAATTATTTGTAATAATAAAATGATCCCAATGTACTAATCGAGTTAAAAAATTCAATTATCTGTTTTGGTTGGAATAGATGAACAGTCAATGACGAAACTTCAGACAAGCACACGCCAATATCGTCGAGTTTGACTTCGATTATTATTGAAAATGGATAATAAACTTTTCTAAGTGACAATTGATTATTAAATATTTGAAAGCCGAAACTCGTCGACATGAACCAGATGTGAAAATTCACGGTTTCCTAATTTCCATCGGAGGCTTTATGGTCACCAAAAAATCCTCATTTTCGTTGCAGAATTTCTCTGGATACAAAATAACAAAATAATTATTAAAAAATAATGATGCATCTTGATAGGATCTTGACGTTTATTTGTACATCTATGAAGCACGTTTTCACTCAGCTTTGAGCCTTCGAGTCAGAGTTTGCCTCAAACTAATTCATGAAAATCAAACTCGGTCTGTTTACGTTCCTAAAAAGTCGAAACGACCCCATCGTTTGGACACACTTTTGGTTTCGCGCGAACCCTGCTTTACCCCCAGGCCCCTCTTTGCCATTCGTTCCCCCCAATGTTGTCCCACACTCTGGAAGCCAGGGAAAAAAGACATATGAGGGTGTGTGCTCGGGAGATGATAAAAAAAATCCAGGGACACTGGAGACTCGACGTTGAAAGCTCGTACAATTTTCGTAGACTTTTGCGCCCCTAAGGGTGAATTTTATAGATTCAATAGGGTTGGACACTCCAAACCTTTTTCTTCTTCTTGTAACAATTCCACGAGAATTCTCACACTTTCCCACAACTAGTAACAATTTCTTTTTTCCATAAATTTTTAGGGACTTTTTACAAAAAATGTACACTCTAAACTCACGAATTTATAAAATCGAAAAAACATCGAACCAAGTACGATTGCTTCTTTACAACTTAAAAAAAAAAGATCGAACATATTTTTGAAAAATTGTGATATATGAAATCGAAAATGACAAATAAATGAAAAATGATGAATTATCCCTATCCCTATAATTGTATAACATCATAAAAACTATAATCAATATAAAAATAAAAATAAATACTTACAAAATAAATATCATAAAAATAATAACTTGTATGATATATCCCATCGTTCCAGTGAACCAAAAATAGTAATTTTTTATTCTACTCAGCAGTACTTTTCACCCTTTAATTTCCATAATAATTTTCCGCTTTTTCGATTTGCCCGTTTCCCCATGAAACGTCGAAGCCCCGAGTATTTTCGTGTCCTGGGAAGAGTTATAAATCTATCAGGATAAATGGTATTTTCGATAGAGCAGATAGGTCGATGGCATAAATGGAGCATCGTCGGAGTTGGCTCTTCTCCCTCGTAATAAACCAGCAGGAAAATGAGAGAAAGAGAGAGAGAGAGAACGGAGGGAGATAGAGCAACGAGGGAAACTTTCAATCACTCAATTATTCTTTCGAAGATTAAGGGGGTGGCGCGTGGCCGGGCACGTGGCACCGACCGAGAGGAATCGAAGAGTGAGGCTTTAGCCGCATGACGGGAAGACACAAATGTTTTAGGAAGCATCGAGTGACCACACACGGAATTTGTAAGTGCGCATCTCTCCACGGTGCTTATCGTCGCGACTACAAGAAGAAAAAAAAAGCTTGGGGTGAATGCGAGAAGGGAAGGTTCCCCCAAAACGTGGTAGTTGGGAGCGTGCGTCTATCAGCCCCCGGGAGATAGCGCGTGTATCGAGAAGGTGGTCTCTTGTAGGTTGACACTGTTGCCAATGCCCGAAGGGGTCGAGGGGTGTGAAGTACTAGCAAATTGTGTGTATACGCGCATCGGGAGCGTCCAAGAGCTGCGGTAACCAAATACAAATCTAGGCCTAATTGTAGGGTAAACACTCAAGACTGAGTGAAATGTCACGTAGTATAACCCGAAACCCACGCAGCCTAAAATACGAGCCAACACTCGTCTCGACTCCCATCGTACACACTTGGCTCTGTTTCTCGTGTATCTATTTCCTTCTACAAGGTGCCAATTACTTGGATAAATTGCCGCACGCTTCGTTCTGTCGTTCGATCTTCTCCCACGCCCTTCAACTTGCCCGCACCCCCCAGAAATTTGACGAATTCTTTTCTCGCGGCGAAGACCTGTCGAGTCGCCGGTGACTTGGTCGACAGTTATTTTTGTTATCTCCGAGAGCAAATGGGGAAACGCATATTTGAATTTAGGAAAATTGGTGTCGCCGTCGACCAAGTTGCCGGCGATCAAGTTGTTGACGACCAAGTTGTCGACGATCGAGTAGCTGGCGACCAAATTGACGGCGACCAAGTTGTCGACGATCGAGTAGCTGGCGACCAAATTGACGGCGACCAAGTTGCTGGCGACCAAACTACTGGCGACCAAAAGTTGCTGGCGACCAACCTACCGGCAACCAAAAGATTCCAGCGACTAAAAGTTCCCGCCGACCAAATTGCCGGCGACCAATTTGCTAATGACCAAGTTACTGTCGATCAAATTGTCGGCGACCAAGCAGCTGTTGACTAAGTTTCCATTGACCGAGTCGCCGTCGGCCAAGTTGACATTGACCGAGTCGCTGTCGACCAAGTTGCCTTTTTAAAATACTAAACTTCATTCAAATTGTGCCGACGGGAGCGGACTTTCGTGAGTTCCTGGATCATCGAAAAACTCACAGAAACCTAAATAAACCGAAATTTAACGCGTTCTCGACCGGTCACCATCCGAATAGTGGCTCAAACCACCACTGATACTATGCTCGGAAAATGCGCATTTCGAATATTTTGAAAGACTGGCAAATAATTGAGTGGAAGTTTCAACTTGTGTTAGTTTCTGTCATTTTTAGTTTCTGTCTCTCCCACGTAGCTTTTTTTGAAAAAATACGGTACGCACGCAGTGTGCAACAATTACGCTGAAGAGAACATTGTAAATGCGTAACGAGGCAGGTTCACGGAGGCCTATTGGCCAATCGGTAAAGGGTTAGGAAGGCAGACTAGCTTCGTAATACGAAACTCATCCGATTAAATATACTTTACCGACCTCCATCTATACCCGTGAACGTTCAAGCCACGGTACACCCAAGTATCGTATATACTGACTTTACATACACACCCAGTCTCATCCCGGATGTGTGACGGCATTCGGTTTTACTGTCTCATCTTTCAGTTAGAAGTTCCGACGACACGAAGGACATCCTTCATGAACCGAGCAGTGAACGAACATTTGCAAAATGGTAGCTTCAGGGTTCCACTTCCTGTGGCTGTTTTCGAAACAATTTAAAATTCTCGAAAAGAGAGCGCGATAACGCTTTGTTCATTGGGGAAAAAAATAATTTAGGCTAGGTCGATTGTTGACATTTTTTAAATTATTAACCTGGCTAGCCTGATAAATGACAATACTTTTCGTAATAACATTTTTATTATTATGATATAAGTAATCCAACAATTATTAATTTGTATTAATTATATTAATATTTTTATAATTTTAGTTATATTGTTTTTATGATTATGATGGATTCATAAAATATATATTCTTTAATATTTGTTATAAATACGCGTATTATTACGTAAATATAATTTGTAAATTACAATAATTATTAAAGTTTTATGAAAAAAAAACAATATAATAGTATTCGAATGAAGAAATTTCGTATTTAAATTTATTTAAATACAAATATAAATTGAAATTTTGTTATTCAATATGAGAATAATTTTTAATATTTATTATTTATTGCAATAAATAGTAAAATAAGATAATTATAATATTATTGATTTTTCTATTTCATGTCCATTATTCTCTATCTGAATCGATCACCCATCATTCGTTTACTTTTCGCTCAATGCTAATTCAGTTCCACTCGTATCCACTCGGGCTTTTCGCGATTTGTACGACACGCGACGACACGTGCTCGCTCTCGTTCCCGCGAATACGCGATTGTGTTACAAATTAACGAATGTTCATTTCCTGCTGCAATTTTCGGCACGGTAATTTGAGAATGATCTTCATTTATTTTCCAAGCCGTTTAGTTACTGTCAATCATTTAAACCAAATTGTTTGCAACGTATTAAAAAAAGGTGGAAGTTTTTGGAATTCCTCTTTCTCGCTTTTATTCACTTTAATTTTACTTTTTAGTTTAATTTCTCACATGGATTTTTTTGTTTTTCGTTACTCTTTATTATTATCACTATTATAACTAGTTTTGTTATCGTAATTTTTTATTGTTATATCATTTTGATTTTTATATTTAGCTATTCAATATATATTTATAATTAGTATTATTAATTAATTTTTTATTTAATTGATCAATATTCATTAATAATATTGTTACGTATTTTGACTGTCCAATAGTTCAATTATTATTTAACAAATTCAATCAACCTCTCCCTCCCTCTTTCTCTCTTTCTTATACTCTTTCCCCTCTCTGTTATTTACTTCAATTTTATTTTTATTTTAACTCTGTTGAACTTTCATTTCGTGACATTCTCGTTTTTCTTGATTTTTTATTATTGTTAACTACATTGTTATAATATATATATATATTTTTACAATTCACTATTATTATTCATTTACAATCTACATTATCCATTATATAATTACGAGCTGCGTTTGACCGACAGTTAAACTACGACATAATAAATTCAATCAACACCCCGCCCCCCACCCCCACCCCCCGCCTCATCCTCTATCTCTCACGATAAACGCAAAGTTAAGACCGAATGTTTTCGTAGCTGATGGCCTTTTAGGAGGGAAAGACGTATCTGGGATGGGTGAGGGAACGATATTTATGGGATGACAGAGTGAGAAAAGTCTAGTCTCCCTTGAAGCGTTCTTCCGCTATACCTAACCGAAGTGCCGGAGTTGATGCCATGCGAGAAACCCCTCGTCTCACTTTTGGGATAGCTGTCGTCGCACGTGCCTTCATCCCACGGCCTCTCGAATAATCCAACAGTAGCACGAAGGTACCCAAAGAACCAAGAAAAGTACCCTGCCCCCCCCCCCCTCTCTCGCCGCCTTCGGTTTTGTCCGTTCGTCCCCTCCATTTAGATTTTAATTAATTTTCGATTTTCTCGTACGTATACGTAAAACCGTGTACACTTTTACGAGCGTGTCACGTTCGAACGAAACACCCAGATATGAGGACCGTGAAAGAGCAAACCCAACTTCCGGGTTGACTCTTCGCTAACGGGAGAATCCTCCCTTCTTACTTTTTCACCCTCTCGTTGAATATCGTACTCTATGAATATTTAAGCAGTCTCGAAAGCTACTAACGCTTCTCGCAATCTCTCCATTTCCCTCTTCCTTCTGGACCCCCTTAAAACCTTTTTTTCACCACTTTTTTTTTACTTTTCCTTTTTCCTTTTTGTCAGCTTCCACTTATCAACTTCCGCACTTCCAACGCTCCGTACGTTCGACTATGTATTCTAGAATTCTAGTGTGATTTCTTCGATGCGACGAAAAACGGTTTTGGAAATCTTCGAACTTCGAGCAAACGGAAAAATCGACGGAAAAAGATGATCACTCTTGTAAATGGTTTTTTAAGGGCATATCGAATTTTTTTTTAAATACTTTGATCGCATTGGAGTATTAATTGATTTTGGGAAATTTCAAAATATTTGGGTATGGACAATTGTAGACGCGAAGGTAACGAAACATTTTTCAATTTGCGTGAAAAAGGGGCGGTAAAAATAAAACTAAAAAAATTCCAATGTGGAATATGGGAAAAGGGTATTTTCGAAAATTACAAACGAAGAACGAAACCTTTTTTTTACATGAAAAAAGGGAAATACATATTTTTTAAAAATAGAAAATAAGGCAAGTATTTTTTAAAATGAAGAAAACCATTATCCAAAATGAAAAATGGCAAACGTCTGAAAATATTTGAAACGAAAAATGAAAAAAGAAAATCTTTAAATATTTCAAAATGAAAAAGTAATGACGAAACAAGAAAATATTCTTCATGTTTTATATTTAAAAAAAAAAATCCATAATAGCACAGTGCACAATCCTGGCTCCACAGTCACCCCGTGAATATGATCAATGTCTAGGATCCAAGAAAAGACAAAAGTAGTCATAAAATCAACTCCCCAATTACAACCCATTATTGTCATTCTTTTTTGGGGGGTGTACGTTTCCAACGTATCGTTTCGTGTACAATGATACACTGCGAGGAGCCTAGCGTCTACGGGGTACATCGTAATGCGATAGTACTCCAGAAAATCCTCGACTGGAAAACAGCGACGCGACCCCAGCCGCCAAAAAAAAAAATCCAATAAAAAGAAAGCGAATTTGTCGATTAGGCGAACCTGGGGGGGGGTTCTCTTGTCTGATCTCGTTGCAGGCCAATGAGCCAGATGACGAGAGAGTTTCGACGATAGTAACGAGGTTATATGGGACAAAATCGCTATCGTCGCTTCTCCCGTAGCATCACTCGGATATACGGTTGTATGTGTGAGTGGGCACGAGTATCCGTAGTCACGCTCTCGACGATAATAAATCGAATCATACTCCCGATACCCCAGCGGGTGTTTGCCGAGGCATTAGGGGTTGCCGGCGGACGCGTGAGCCCGATCTTTCTCGCGACCCCAACAGTCTACCGCCGGCGGTACCAAACTAGACGGCGTTAACTTCTGGCCTCGTATACGTGACAGTTAACAGAGAAAGAGAGAGGGAGAGATTCAATTTATTATGACTTAGTTTAACTATCCAGCAAATACAATCTTTAATGATATAATAAATGATAATAATAAATAATAAATATAATTTATTATTCATAATATTAACGGTAAATAATAAAATTATTAAGTAAGAACAATAATTGAAAAAATTAATGCAATAAATCAAACGAAAATTAATGTGAGAGTATAAAATAAAGGGAGAGAGACACATTGGATTTATAATACTGTAGTTTAAATATTGGGCAAATACAGTGCGTAATAATATCACGAATAATATAAATAGTAATATATAAATAACGTTAGTTTCATATTTTAATAATATTGAACTACGAAAGAAATAAAATAATAATATAATATATCAAACATATAGATAATAGGACAGTAATATAGCAATAGTAATAATAATATTGAAATATGAAAATAACAATAATGATGAAACAAATAATAAAAAAATATCTTGGAAAACGAAAAAATGGTGAACAAAATAATACTAAACAAAAGTTAGAGTAAATATGAGAGAGAGGGGAGTGATAGAAAGGGGGAGAGAGAGAGGAGGCGTGAACTGCAAATTCCTTCATGCTTTTCCCCACCCTTTCGGAGCCCAAATGTCCCAACGAAAACCGACCCGCCCTCCACATTATTTTCACGATTTATCACGCCTCGGTAGAAGCCGTTAACGTTAGAGTACCACCAGGGGATAAAAGATCTAGGTAGGGGTCGAATGGAACGACCCTCGTCCTCTCAGTAGCGTTGCAATATTTTTCCGGTGGCCTCTCGTAGCAATAAAATGGCGATGTACGAGCGCCCATTTTCTTTTTTATTTATCTGTTTTTTTGTCTCTCTCTTTCTCTCTTCATTTTCACAAAGTGAAGAAAAGGGAAATAAAAACTGAAGGCTCGCCACCGAGTATGGAGATGACACGAATCGTGGTCGCGCCCACGGTACCATTGTCTACGCGAGTTCTCGTCGTCTGGTGAGAGACAAGGTAGCTCGGCGAGATCCGATGACTCGCAGCATCGTTACTCCAGCCGACGGCGGGACGCCCACTCGATGATCAGAGACTCGCGTGCTCAGCGGAGATAACGCGAGAGAGAAAGAAAGAGAGAGCTGATAGAGATCATAGATCCAATTGGTGAAATACCCAATGAGGAGAAACCCTGAGGAGCTATTTTACTTTTATTTATCGGAAAATTAATGACGGATCAGTGTTGATGGAGCGAGCTATCGCTCGGTACTAGACACCGATGTCGAAACGGATTTTCTATTTCTGTACCAAATTGCCGGTGAGTTTGAGTCTAACGTGGTGCACACGATGGACTGTGTGGAGAAGTCTCATCGTTTTGTTGTATTTTTCATACGTCATACGTACGATTGAATGCTCCGAGTCCAGCGTTGTTGCCAACCAGAGTTGTTGCCAATACGAGCCTTGAGTAAAGACCACAGACGGCTCTGTTTGAAATCGAACATCAGCGGGTCACCTGGTTTGAACTATATATTGGCTTGCCAATGAACATTGCCTTCTTTCGACTGCAACAATCTCCAATTCGCCAAATCCGTTTCCTTCTCCCATTGATGATGAACCAGGCTTTTGCACGAGTATTTTAGCTTTCCTTTTCGTTCTCATTAGAATACTGTACTGACCCTAGTAAACCAAAACAAACACCCTGACGCATCAGCCGTCAAGAAGACATCCACCTCTGATGAAACTCCCTAGGAAGTTGATTCTGAAAGTCCCAAAATGTCTTCAACGATATCTACGATCACCCTGATCTCCGCATATGTGGAATAGTTGCTTCAGCGATGGATGGGAGGGGGGACAAATCAAGAAACCGAAAGCGAGGATTCTTCCAACCACCGATTGTACTCATTTCCGTACACGGAGTTACGAGGAGGTCTAGAGCCCCCTTCGAAGCCCACTCGACCGGTTCGTTAGCGAAGGCAACGAGAACACGTACAAATCGCTTCTCTTCGAGTCCCTCTTGTAAAACGTTTCATTTTTTTTTCTTTTTCTTCTCACTCGTAAGTCCACCCTAGCTCGCGTATTACAAACTCTGCTTATCCGAGTTACGATCTATCCGGATCCCTGATCTAGCATAGAGTACTTCTCTATCGTACGCACATCTACATCCATAAACGTATCCAAAGACCTATGCATTATTCACAAATGGGTGGAACATCGAATAATGAGTGACTCGAACTCCACTTTAACGCTACGTACTCGATTTTCATTCATTTTCATGGTGAATCATCGTTCATGAGGACACGAAGACTGCTTTCAGAATTGCTGGGTACTAATGTCAAATTGGGTGGTAAATTTCGAGACAAGGCCTTGAAGAATTTATGGAATATGTTTCCTCTAAACATTCTTACAGGAGCTTTGTAGGTTAAGTTAATTGATCAACAAATTAGCAATTCGTTCAGATAAGTTTGGTCCAACCAACCAACCAACAGATAATTTTGGAATCACCAACAATTTTCGGATTCTTTTAGGAATTTTGTAGGATTTGAATTACGAAGAAACCCGAAAAACCCAATAGGATGAAGCATTGACTTTGCTCGAGCTTGTCCTGACTTTGAATGGCTGGTAAAATGGATCTTTATATTTTTTTTTTTTTTTAATTTTTAATGAAGCTAAAGATTGGAAAGTTTGTTGAACGTATTTATTGGATGGCCAAACAATATTTTATAATTTAAAAAAATACGAAACGGAAGCTCAGGCTTGGTGAAAAGAAAATATCTTTTTAAGTTCTTTCTTCGTGACGTAAATTGGTTTTGGAAAATTTAATAGGGATTCTCATAAAGTCCAGTTTATAACAAATTTAAACAAACGCTATGGAACTACTATTGAATTTTTTTTTCAGTCATTCAAAAATGATCGTAGGTTAGGGAATTTTTAAATTCGCATTAGGAATTAAGAATTCGAATTACACTCGCCAAGTGTTTTTTTAATTTTCGTTTCGTAGGATAAAAAATTCCGTTCGTAGTTCAATTTATTCTTACCCAACGTTGTTCCATTCTTCTTTCTTTTTCTTTTTTTTTTTTCATTCTCTCGTTCACTCGCGCAGCCCCAATTCGACGCGCCTTCGCAACAAGAGAGCTCCATCTTATTAGTTTCGCTTTCAATAGGACCGACGAGATGTGTGACTCCACCGATTCTATTCCGCGTTTCTTCAACGCGTCTATATGTACACACGGATGATAAACGACGGGTGATTGTTAAGGGGCTACCGGGGTCTACGGTAGCTCGCCAACATTTGAGCTCGGCTATCCTTTAATCATACCTTTCGTCTTGTTTCTCATTTTTTTTCTCAAATCACCATTTTTGTCAACGTAATTGCACCAAACTTATTTACAAAACTCGATTGTGAATCCAATCATTATTTTATATCTCTGATAGATCTGCAATCCATCATTTACCAAAAACAGACTTTGAAAAAAGTAATTTTTTCGAAATGTCTTACTACGTTATTTTCCATAAATAGATATTTTGGAAGAATGCACTTTTTTCGAGATGTTTTCAATAAATAATTTTCCAAAAACGATTTCTTTTTTAAACTTTACTTTTTTTTAAAATGTTTCAAATCCATATATTTGCACAAACAGATTTTTCGAAAAAAAGAAATGGATTGCGTGTCATCAAAACCAAAGCCTATTGGGTTCAACCCACACAAGCTCAAACAAGAGTTGATTCAAATAACTAAAAACAACCATTTACGTGATTCTCGTATCCCTGATCCATTAAAATTCGTCGAAAAAATGGAAATTAATAACGTAAATCATTCTCCCATCCTATGATTATTCGTTGATGAAAAATCTCGAAAAAAAAAAACAAAAAAACAAGACGACCGTCCATTTCCACTCTACGTACATTCGAAGTCGAATATTCCATTAAAAAAATGGACCCTCTGCGTTTCGGTCACGAAAAACCACTATTTTTCCTGGATCACGTTTTTTATCCCCTTTCCGAGGTATCGGGATCGTAGAGAATCATCGTCATCGTGCATCCACGAATGATAGAGGGATAGACAATTTTGGCCATGATGGTGAGGCAGCTGATGGGTAAGACCGAGCGAGAAATGAAAAACGAGAAGCGCGGATTTCTCCATCCTTGCTCGTGCGTTTCCCATGTGTCCTCCTGCGCGTTGATCCCCCCGGTCTCCCACCCCACTGTGTTGACTCCCCCTCGATCTTCCTCCCCCCGTCAGCCCCTTGTTCTCCACCGCGATCGCCCCGCGCGCGTATAAGCGGATTACGTGGGTCCCGAAACGAGCTGGAGAGAGCAGAAGAGAGCACGCCAACCGAGGGCTTGATGGCAGGACGAGAGAAGCTCTTGGCCCAGGAGGCCGTCGAGCGCGCTCTCTCGCCAGCAGCAAACGCTCTCTCGCCTGCTTCTGCCAACCGTACAACCGTACGTGAGCTATAGAACTGCTACTGTATACAACGTGAGTGGTAGCGCAAAATGTAAAGGGCGCGGTTCTCTTCCGACCCGGATTTTTATATACATATATATATATATATATAAATATATATTATGTATATATAGGTATAGGTATATATCGAGCTATGTACGTATCGTTTTATATATATATATACATACCTAGCGATACACACAAATACGAATACATCGACGAGTAAATGGATATATATATGTGTAGTAAAAAGAAATCCATTATTTTCTGGAGTCAACCAATCAAAAAACTGTCGATAAAGTTGGTTTGGTACGAAATCTCAACTTTCTAACGTCATCGAGTGGAAAATCGAGTGGATTTCTTTTTACTACACCTAATATATAGTAGTATAATTTCGGATGAAAATGTAGGTTTATTGAAGAAAAAATGAGTAAGAATGTATTATTATATTAAATAGATTGTACAATTTTATAAAATGGAATTAATGAATTAATTCGATGTAATAATTAAGTATGCACGTATTGCTCGTCATTTTTATTTGAAATTGAGCAAATCGTAACGCATAGTCCAAAAAAGAGATTTTCGTAATCTTGAAGTTCGGATCGAGATCGAACATGTATATATTTATAAGGATATTTTTATATACCGTTTCCCCGCTGAAACATTCTGGTTCGTTGGCCCATCGAAATTTCATCGATTTTCTAGCAGATTTTTCGTATTTTTTCGTTTAAGGCTGTTTGGGTTTGTTTGGAACTTCGTACTGAATTACTTGACGACGTTTTGTCATTTTATGACAAAACGTTGATTTTTTTTAAATTTCCTCGCAGATGAGAAATCGAACTTGTTTCGTTTTTAAGATGAAATTTAAAGCTCGCTTCGCGACGATTAAAACTCTCGTCCTTTTGTCTGTTTACCGGTTGACTACAGGAATGAACCAACGCAAACAGCGAAGAGAAAGAACGACCTTCACGAGAGCTCAGCTGGACGTTCTCGAAGGACTTTTCTCAAAAACGAGGTATCCCGACATTTTCATGCGAGAGGAAGTCGCGATGAAGATCAGCCTGCCGGAATCACGAGTCCAGGTAAATTATCAAACAAGCTATCAGTTTTATCGATTTTCTTGGTGATATCTCATAAAAATGAACGGAATTGATCGATTCAATTATCGAGCCCAAATTGAAAATCGAATTTCCGATAACGATAACGTTCCAACGTCGAATGACGCGAACTGGCTCGTTTCAACAGGATCGCATAGCTGTTATCTCAAAATCAGATTATTTTCGAAAACAACCGTTGGATCAAGCGAGGGTAGAAAAATCTTGAACACTGGCAAAGTGGTAACAGTCGTTTATCGATCAGACGATGAAAATTATTTCGCATTTATCTAGCTCGTATTTCAGGAACTTCGTGCGCACACTTGCCCCAAATTAGTCTGGTGAGTCATTTGTTTTTATTTAGGTTGCTCAAAAGTGGCTATAAAAAACGACTTCCTTTCGAATCGTTTCAGAATATTTGTTGCTCTTTACAGAAAAAAAAAATACTCATGTAGGAAATAATTGTAAGATGAAATAAATTATTAATTATTTAATTATAATTATTTTATTATAATTCAATAATTATACGTTTGAAAATTTTCAGATTGAAATTTTCTGCTAGGCAAAAACGACCCACGGGTCAAGGGTTGATTAATAAGTTTTTGTTAATTCCAAAATTATCAAAAAATAATAATGAATTTGCAATTATTGGAAAAACACGAAAAAGCTAGGAAATAATTGTGAGATAAAATAAATGATTAATTAATTCTTATTGATGATTTCATTATAATTGAATAATTACACGTTAGAGAAATTTCGGATCGAAATTTTGAGTCAGGAAAAAACGACTCACGGGTTGAGGATTGATTAATCAGTTTTGGTTAATTCTACTGTAAAATAATGAATTTGCAACGATTGGAAAAAAAAGAAATGGCTAACCCTACCCCACGTGACTCTACGCTAATTGAGTTGTATTTAATCCGGGAACTTTGATGTTCCCTTTTCAGTCACCCAACGCAACGCGTTAACGCATACGAAACAATGCATACATATATATTACTGTATAAGGGAAGACAATGATCCCTTTGCTCGAATGCCCTACCATTTCTGACTCGAGTCTCCACATATACGCGTTAATTTTGACATCGTCGATTGACACATTACCTTGATGGGGTCCCTCCAATGCCTCGTTATATATCTATATATATATATATATAAGTATCAAGTAGGCCCACAGTGGCTTCGTGCTTCCGCAAGCCCTGACGAGATTTGCCGTATTTACACGAGTCTGCGGATAGTACGGCGAGTCTAGCCTCTCCCATCATCGCCCTGCGCAGTTATTTGATCAAAGCTCCTCTAGAACAGGACAACACTATCGATCCGTTTTACCAAGCTGTGCGAGCCCAATAGTCGACTCCTTTAGCACTTTCCAATCGTTGCGTGAAACTTTTTGATAAAAAGGAAATGTGGTCGCAAAACAAACCCAAACCAGTTTTATCTTTTTGGGTTTCGTTTAGGTTTTTCTGAGTTAGCTTGGGTTTACTTGGATTTGTTTGGGTTTGTTTTTGTATTTTAATGGAATGAAAAGACAGTTCTTGGGAACTGTGTGACCGTTTGGGTTTGCTTAAATTTGTCAACATTTGTTCGGGTTTGTTGAGATTTTTGTGGCTTGGCTTGATTTTGTTGACATTTGTTTGGGTTTGTCTACATATATTTTTGTTCGTTTAGGTTCCTTTGATTTTGTTTGATTTTGTTTAGATTTCTTTACCTTCGTTTTGGTTGGTTTAGTTTATTTTTGGTTTGTTTGGGTCTGTTATATTACAAAAATACTTTCAAATGTGGCATCCAGTGAAAACTCAAATTACGAAAAAATTTACCAGAAAAAAGAGTAATCATACCCGTCATAATAAAAAATACCATTTCCAATTTCATTTTTTCGATTTTTCAATGCAATCATAAGAATATGTACCCAACGAAAGACCTGCGTCAATTCTCAGTGTTAAAATGACGATAAAACCGGGAGCACCGAATTTTCACTACGGATTGACATCATAATGACTGGGTCGAAAATAAAAAGGATACGTATAGTCTATAACCATGTCTAAAGTCTACCACCTAGTCACACGTACATAAACACAAACGAATGCAAACCGAGACATATCACGTGTGTAAAAAGGTTCACGGGGGCAAGGGGTAACGTTTCCACGATGTACCATACGAGTATATAAATTTATGTACATTTATGTACATATACATGTACAATGCGTATATATGCGCTTTGCGCATGCGCACGCGTACGTTTCGTTGTTGTTGGTTGAAGCAGTTTCGTGGGTACGAATAATATTCAGGGGTGAAAATTTTCGACATGTATACACACATACGTTACATTATATATATATATA
>JAPYZI010000643.1:0-45142 GCA_030523105.1 Ophioninae sp. A BG-2022a
TTTTCTTCCGGTTTTTACGTCACCCGTCAGGTAGGTTTTGGGACTCGAAAGTAGATCAAATTTTCTTTTATGCATTTTCATTTTTAATTTATCTGACATACTGAAAAAGAACATTTATCATCCTCTTACACTAGAGGATATATTTTTTTGTCCTTACAGGCCGCCCTTAAGTTTAATTTCGGGAGTAGAAAAAAAGAAAATTTTTTGCTCGCTTTCAAGGCCTGTTCTATGGAAATGTCGATGAAGTAAATGTTTGTTCTGCTCAATCTTGGTTATTACGTTTTTGGGTGGTTAAGGCACCCTTAAGCGAGAATCCGCGACTAGAAAATGGACCAATTGTTTTCTAGAGTTTCGTTTTTTCCGGTTTCTGATATAAGGAGAAAGTAAATGTGTGATCCCTGAGTCTTTTTTTCAATCATATCTCTGTTGCAAACATTTTGATTCCATTTTTGTCAATTCACAGTGTCTATTTTTTTTACCAATTTTTTCGGACTCTTGCCAATGGTCTTTATACCATTTTTTTCAATATGCTGTTCCTCGTTTTTTTATAAATTTTCTCGGTCCCTTGAAAATGAGTTTTATTCAATTTTTCTTAATTTACTGTTTCTAGATTTTTATCGATTATCTCGGTGCAAGTGAATTTTAGTTTTTTATCAATATTACTTTGTCAATTTTTTATCAATTTTCTAGTTTTTCTAAAATCTAGTTTTTCTAATTTATTTCTAGTTTTTCTAAAATCAATTCTCTCTTGCGAACGATTTTTATTCAATTTTTGTTCATTCACAGTGTCTATTTTTGATATGCCATTTTTCTCAATTCACTATTTCAACATTTTTTTTAACCAATTCTTCCGTGCCAAGTGCACACTTTCCACCGTCAGTTTTAGGAATTGTCTTGACCGTCCGATCAATCATCAGGTACCCGGGTATCCATTTCAGCTTTGCAGATAGGATTTATTAAATTTTCCTTTAAAAAACTGTATGCTCGTCTGGATCCCCGAACTGTAAGTATATTGAAACCCAATTTTTGTAAAATTTGTTGATAATCGATTATTTAAAAATAGTTATTAACTATCAAACATTACTCACCGAGGGTACGAGCCAGACCTCGAGCGCTCTGAATAGGATTTCTTCCAATTTCCTCCAGCACCTTTGCAGATCGTGCTGCCGTCACCGGAGCTGCGCTCGGTCTCCGCGGTTTTTTTAGTACACCTGTTTGCCGAATTGTTTCGGCGAGGCTGGAAAAATAATTTATTAGAAGCAATACGAATTATTGTGCTTATAGAATTGCAAAGCGTTTATAGTAAACAGAGCAGATTTGATTATTATGATAAATAAATATTTATTTGTATTCCTTACCGGCGAAAGGATTGGTGTGAGGGCACCGGGTCACCATATTCTTCCCGAAATATGCGGAAGGCGGCAGTATAGTTATTATCTGAGCGCACCAGGCACGCGTTCATTTTTGTGCGTCGTTCTTCGGCCATGTTCGTGATTGGTTTGACAGATAAATTGAATCCGTATAGCGAGAGAAATAAAATGCGATCGACATCGATAGATCGATATTCGCAGGAAAACAGAAAACCAGCGGGTAAGCAATTACGAGTTGGCTGATCGTAAAAAGGAATACAGGGTGCCCGGGATTTAAAGAGTTCTGGGAGGGACTCACTCAGAATTTCAGCAGAGAAATTATCTTTTCAGGAAAACCTTAAGTTTATGCCACTGTGGGAGTTTTCGATACAATATATATTTGAGGCTGTCACATCTGAAATTTCCCATCGAATCCTAAAGAACCGTAATAATAATTGCCGTTCTTTTTTTCATTAACAATCATTGCTTTGACCTTTGTTTTATTCACAAATGCGCCTGGTATCATCCGCAAATCGTCGTCAGAATATTTGACGCGATATGACAGAAAGAAAGGTAAAAGCAGAGAACAACTCGACGCAGTCATATTATCAATGTCCATTCGGGTCCCCCAGAATCGACACAGTTATTGCTTTTACCTTTTTTATTAACAAATGCGACTGTTATCATCTGCGAATCGTCGTTATTGTATTTAACGCGATATGAAGGAAATTAAGGTAAAAACAGAGAAGAACTCGACGCCGTCATATCAGGTATGCCCATTCGGGTCCCCCAGAATGAACACAATCATTGCTTTTACGTTTTTTTTAATAACAAATGCGCCTGTTATCATTCGCAACTCGTCGTCAGAGTATTTGACGCGATATGACGGAAATAAAAGTAAAAGCAGAGAAGAACATCGATGCCGTCACATTAGCAATGTCCATTCGCGTCCCCCAGAATGAACACAATCATTGCTTTTACGTTTTTTTTTTTATTAACTGATGCACCTGATATGATCCGCGAATCGTTGTTATTGTATTTGACGTGATATGACAGGAATAAAGGTAAAAGCAGAGAAGAACTCGACGCCGTCATATCAGGCATGTCCATTCGGGTCCCCCGATGTCCTATCAGGCATGTCCATACGGGTCCATCGAATTCAGGGATACAGTCTACAGCTGTTTGAAGGGAAATAGATTGATTTGCTGCTAAAGTCGTGTTTTCTGAGTTATCTGGATTTTTTTAGGAGGTAAAGCTAAAGTCTTGACAGATCTTTTACGAGGTTCGAGAACAGGTAATAAGTTGGAACTGGATCCTCTTAAGGCGTATCCTGTAGCTCCGGTTTGAGCGGATTCTGAATTGGATATATCTTCAGTGATGTTCAAGTTTAATGAGTCGTAAGTAGATTCTTTGTCCATTGACTGAAGATGACAAGACACATTCCCTTTTTAGAAGCCCGGACGAGCCCCCAAAAATTAATATGTCACCTCCGGAGGGGACGTGGGTATACAGGGTGTCCCAGCTAACCACGTAGTGGCCAGGTAACCCGATCGCGGAGGGACGAGTAAAACGCGGTGGCCAGGTAACCCGATGGGGAGTTAGGGAAATAGGTAATGACGACGTAGTGGCCAGGTAACCTGATTGTAGAATGTGGAGGGTGAAACGAGGTGGTCAGATACTTTATATTTAAAATCGTTACCTGGCTGGGGTGTGCTGAGGTGCATCCCCCTAATCCAAAAGTCTACCGCAACCTTTTTCGCCCTTTCCGCCGAGTCCCGTCCATTCCAGTGAGTTCTGGAGTTCTTTTCGTCCTGTTTCCGCCAATTCCCTTGTTGAAGCACCGCTGCTTCGTGTACCTGAAATCGTTTATTCAACATTGAATAAGTGTTCAAAAACGTTCCACCTAAAATATTTATTTGTAAGAAGAACTTATATTGCCGCCTTTAATTACTTTTGGTCCGAGTCCTGTTATTTTTATGCTCACCTGTATTCGAGAAGTGACTTTTGAGACTTACCTACCGCTTCTGGTCTTTGCTTTTTCCTCGACGGTCGCAGCCTTGGTCACGAAGATGAGTCGACCATCGGCTGCTATCAGAATATTCTTTTGCTGTACATTTCGTCTTCCCGTTTCGGTAATTTTTTCTCGGCTGCGGGTGGCTATTTCTTTTCAATTTCCTATAACCTTTTCAATTTCCTCTTAATAATTTCCTATTAAGTATTATAGGTATCAGTGCATGCTTAATTTATTCTCTGCCGGCAGGTTTCATTGTCTCTACTGAAATATGTAGTCGGTAGGTTTTACTATCTCTTTAAATTAATAAATACTTTCGACTTTCCGTTTTTCTTGGCGGAATGAACGGGAGATATGATTGATTTCCAAAGTTCTGTCCCATGCTCGGCCGGTATTTCGGTCCATGGATCGGACAAGTTCGGACGTTACGATCGGACGCCCGTACATATAACACGACAAATGTCGGCGTGGCTGATCACACATTTAGCGGGTGTGACCTCAGTCTCCACAATTAAAACAGGTACACGGTGAGGCCTTGCATCGCGACTGCAGGAGTCGTTTGAGGAAACCGATCAGGATCCGCTCTTGTCAATCCTGCAGCGTGAGCCACCATTATTACTGCAGTAGTATTTTCCCAATTTTCAGTGGTCTGCGTAGCCGCCTCTTTCATAACATTTTCAATCGTCTGGGTTGACGATTCTCGAGAATGTGGGTTGACCTCCACCGACTTTTCCACACTTTGGGAAGTGGTTTGCGTCCATGCATCTTCCGGTTCCGGTATTTCGCGAACGATACCACAAGGCGTTCGCGTTGGATGGCCCAGACCCTCGAAAATTGGGCGATACCCGGTTCGTTGATGCGTCATCGGCAGGGTTACATCCCTCAAGGCAGTGAGAAACCCTGGATGTCTTTGATCCATTATGGAGAATACTCGGCCGTATGGCCGAAGTGGATCCCATAGCGGATTTGCATTGAATGATATGGCATCCACGAACTCATCTTCTGCTTCTTTCTCAGTAGTTGGTGAATCTGCGCAATTACTTTCAGAGTCCGAATGGTCTACGGTCACTTGCAGGCATGGTTCTGCCCGCAAGGGGTCATCGTTTTCTTCGACAACTACAGAATCTATATCCGATGGTGACTGGTCGTCACTCATGCCCGGCGGGCTTACATCCGCAGAAACATAATGACAGCGGTCATACGTCATCGATCTTTCTTGCGGATCATCTATCGCTAGGCGGGTTATGTGCACATAACACTGCCTCATTATCTCAGCGTCGCCAATGTTTAACGGTCCACCTTCTTTCGGGACGGAAACATCCGAAGAACTTTCGTCTATCAAAATTACCGACGGTGATGTTTCTTCATTCTCGTCTCCATACTCAGACGTGGTCGAATGGTCTTCCATATCGTCCATTTTGCCAACTGCAACACCACGAATTACTAAATTATTCAATTTGATTTTTAAATTAGAGAGAAAGTGAGGTGCAGGTGGTGGCTAGAAAGTGGGGCGCTACACATTTACTTTCATCGAATGGTTCGTCAAAAGTTCCCATTAAGTAGTTAGTCAAAAGTTAAACGCGCTGTGAAGTGGAGACTCGATGAATTTCCTCCAGCGTTGAATCGAGACTGGCTGCTCAAAAACGCTCAAAGGTATCGCTTTATATACAAAAAATCTTACACCCGATCGCTCGGGCCGAAAATTCACCGGTGAGAAAGTTTACAGGATAAAGACGGGTCCCGGTTGGAAAGGGACACGTGGCGGACGTGTGTGTGCAAAAGCGATCATAAAATCAGACCAAATCGAAGTGATAGAGCGGAGAATAGGGAAGAAAAGTTGTGGCTGGACAACTAGGGAGGGAGAGGAACAAGTAGAAGTGTTGGTAGACAACGAGACGGTGGAAATAAGGTACAGGAAGAACAAATTGGTAAAAGACGCGAGAGAGGTTAGAAAGCGGGATCAGTGAGGCAGCGCATGAGAGGGTGTGAGATGGTAGAAAGCGGAAGTCGAAAGGAGGACTGCGGCGCTGGTACTGAGCGGCGTTCGGCAATGGAAGTAGGGAGAGAGGAATATAACTCAGACCAGGACGATGAAATAGGGACAGGAAAGCGCGGAACCTGTATCACCGACGGGATATGCGAAACACCGATTGAGCAAGTATGGCAGCTTAACGCAAGCGCGGAATCGCGAGGAGCAAGGAGTGAGAAAAAGGGAGATACAACAGTAGAAAGACTGTCGACATGGTAGCCCAGGAGGGGTAGGCCCAAAGGCGCCCTGGGACACAAAACAAGAAAGATGATCGTGGCAATATCGCTTATGGAGTGTTGGGGATTGGGCAAGAGAAAGAAAGCAAACAGCGGGCATAACAGCGTGGCCGGCCACGGCGAGGAGGGGGAGCGAGAGAGCATGCGCGGAAACATGGGGGGTGGCAGGGGAAGTCACAATCAGGAGAATTTCATGCTGAAAAATATGGATGCGGTATGGGACAAGTGGATGGAGGAGGGAGGAGGAGAAGGAAGGAATAATAAAAGGAGCGGTGGAAGTAGCAGTGAAGATAGTAATGATAAATTTTACGGGAGGACACGGCCAAAGCTGGGCAGAAGCCGGAGGAGTTAGTAATACAATTCCG
Source organism: Ophioninae sp. A BG-2022a (assembly GCA_030523105.1). Classification (NCBI taxonomy): domain Eukaryota; kingdom Metazoa; phylum Arthropoda; class Insecta; order Hymenoptera; family Ichneumonidae; species Ophioninae sp. A BG-2022a. The sequence goes on from JAPYZI010000643.1 coordinate 5,991, forward strand.
AGGGAGAAAATGGAGGAACTACTGATCGGAGAACAACAGAGATTTACCGAGAGATTTAACCAGCAGGAAGAAATCATAGAGAGGCTCCAGCGGGAAAACATGGAATTGCAGGGAAGGTTGGAGAGAACGGAACGAGCGAGGCGGGAAGAGAAAGGGAAGGAGAAGGGGCCGGAGCCAGCTCGGTGACACATAATAAGGAGGGATGAACATCAAAATGAGGTAGTGGGCGCGGTAGGAGCCGGTCTTGGAGAGACCGACGAGACAAGGTAGGTGCAAGAGCATGTCGCGAAGTGCCATATAGGGGAAGGAGAATGGGTGGCGGTAACCCAGAAGGGAAGAAGGATGGAGCGAATGAACGGGGAGAGGATCAGACGCCTGGTACAACGGAAGCCAAAACGCCTTTCGTTACAAACAGTGGCAGGAAGAAGGGAGGGAACGGAGAAACGGAAAGAAAAATATAGTAGATGAAGAAGTTCAGAGATTGGAGAACGGGGTAGAGAGGGACATAGAGAGGACGGTTTGGGAAAGAACCGGGATAAAATCCCTGATTCGGAGATGGACAGATATAGGTAACGGCTTCGTGGTAAAAACGCGGAAAATGGAGAATAAGATAAGGGCCACGAAGGCAGTGGAAAAGAGAGGAGGCGAAAAGAAGATATGGGATGACTCCATATAACGAGAGCACGAGGTACAAAGCTGGATTGAGGAATATATCGACATAGTGAGGAACCAGGGAAAGATCACGAGAATCGGTGACCGCAAAATACAGGTGGAAGAGAAATGGGTGTGATGGAACGAGAGCATCGGCGACCTTGAGGATGCTGGCGGATCCGAATACTGGGCTCCCAGGAGACAGGAAAAACCAACAACTACGGGGTTTCGGCAGATGAACCGGAGGCAGCGGACGCAGGAGTACGAGCGGTACTCAACTTACCTGAGTTACCAGGGTTACGGGCAGTAACTTGGAATGTGACGGGAAGGAGAGCCATAGGGGACGCTGGGGACTGGCTAGCAGAGTATGACATCCTCGGGTTCCAAGAGACGTGGGTAGAAGGAGAAGATGAGGAGGAGTGCAAGGGCAAGATGAATAGGACCTACACGTGGGGTACCAAAACAGCGATTAGAGAAAGAAGGAAGGGCAGGACGATGGGGGGACATCTCGCTGGGGTTAGGAAAACGGTATTGGGGGAGGGAAAAGTGGGAGGGGAGGGAGAAATGGTGATAAGGGATATACGGCTGGGGAAAACAAGAAACGAGATGGGCACAATAATAACCATATATAACAGGAATCTCAAGGAACTGGAAGGAGAATTAGAAAGTTTAGTAGAGGAAGTAGAGAAAAAAGTCCATGCAGTATTAATAGTGGCGGACTTTAACGTCAGAATTGGGGAGCAACAAGCAGGAGTAACAGGAGGGGCAGGAGGAGAAAAAGCGAGAAATTTAAAGGATAGAATCAAAAACGCAGAAGGGAAGAAGATGATCGAAATATGGCCAAGCTCGGATTAATAGTGGTAAACGGGAGATGGGAAGGGGATACACAAGGAAGTAAATCAGGATGGGGGTGGGTCAGTCATAGACTGTGCTCATGAATGGGCTGGCGGAGGGCCTAGTAAAGTGGGTCGAAGTAATAGGGAGAACAGCATCGGACCATTTATCAAAAGTAATAACATTTGTGAGGGGCAACATCGAACGGGAAAGAGGACAGCAGGCCAACGCGAACAAGCAAAACGGACTAAAAAGGGAAAGGAAGTTTCAGTGGAAGCACGAGGGCGGAGAGGGATACGGGGAATACTTCGACGAAATCTGAGGAAGGAAGGAAAAGAAGAGCGATATTGTGGACAGATGGGAGACTTTAGTGGAAACCATAAAGAAAACAGCGCTGGAGATGGGAATGGTTAGATGGGTGGCGGAAGCAGAACAGAAAGCCGAAAAGGAAGCACGAGAGTAAAAGATAAAAAAGAAGGGTCTGGAAACATCTAAAACAATTCCTCAAAAAACCAGGGGGAGAGAAGAAGAAGAAGAGGTTGAGAGAAGGGAGAAGGGAGTTGAAGAAAATTACGAAGGACGAGCACGAGGAAATCCGGCGGCAACGCCGGGAGGCAGTATGCAAAAGCGAGAACCCTACTGACCTATGGCGGGCGCTAAGACCATTTAGACCCAGGAGACGGGGCATCGGAAGCCAACAGATAATGGAACAGGAGTGGTTCGAAAAATTTAAGAAGTTGTTGGGGGCGACAGAGGAAGACACAGAGGTTTATTGCGCGAGATACCGAAAGCAAGAGGAAAAAAGCGGAAGCGGGGACCAGGAAGGTATAACAGACCAGACCGACCGAATCGCCAACTGAGAGATCTTCTTGGAGGAAATGGAGAAAGAGCTGAGAAAAATGAAAAAGGGGAAGGCAGTGGGGCAAGATGGGCTGGAGGCCGGATTCTTCCAAGGGCTACCAGAAGAAGGGAAGGCGGAATTAGCCGGTATCTGGAATGGACTTTGGATCGAAGGAAAGCTGGCAAGGTGGGAGCTGGGCCGGATATGCCCCATTCTCAAATCTGGGGACTCAAGAAAGGCATCCAATTACAGAGGAATAACTCTGATAGACACGGGATACAAACTGTTCACGAGGATACTCAACAATAGGGTCAGGTTCGTGCTAGAAGGAAGAAGTGTGATGGGGAAAGGGCAGGTAGGTTTTCGAGCGGGCAGAGTAACAAGGAACCACTTCTTCGTCCTAAACGCGCTTATTAATCATAGGCTGAAAGAGAGAGGAGAAAAGCTATACGCGGCGTTCATAGACGTCAGGACGGTCTTTGACTCGGTAGAAAGGGAAGGGTTTATAAGGTAGGTGGCAGCGACAGGAATAAAACGAAGAACATGGGGGATGATCAGGAGGATATACAAGGAAACACGGAACGAGGTCATCACGGCGGAAGGGTGCTCGAGGAAGTTTAAGACGACTCGGAGAGTCTGACAAGAATTTGCAGTGAGCCCAACACTCTCCAACATTTTCATCGAAGACATGGAGGACGGATGGAAAAGAAGAGGAGCGGGAGGATCCGTAATAGGAGGCGAAAAGATATATGCCCTAAAATATGCGGACGACGTGGCGATGGTAGCCGACACGGGGGGGCTTTCGAGACATGATTCGGGAACTGGAAAGATATGGGAGGAGAAACAAACTGGAAATAAATATAGAGAAGATGAAGATCATGGTCTTTCAGAAAGGGGGGAGGCAAAAGAAAGATAAAAGATGGGACATAAATGGGAAAAAGTTGGCGGTAGTAAAAGAGTTCAGATACCTGAACTCTCTTACTACCTCCATATATTTCTCGTTGGGGAATACGCTAGAGAAACACTTGAAAATGGTAGAAAGCAGGATAAGGAAAGCGGCAAATGGAGCATGGGGAATAGCAAAAACGGCACGGATCTACAAGCTGACAGACAGGTTGAAGATCGCAGAAGCAATTGCGGACTCCTGTACGGTGTAGAAGTATGGAGATAGAAGAGAAGACAGAGAGTAGAGCGCGAACAGACCAGGTATACCAAGATGGCAATGGGACTCAGAGGGAATACACCAGGGTACATTTGGAAAATGAAAGGCGGCTCCGTTGGAATCGACATCATTATGAGGAGGCAAGGGGCAATGGAATATGTCGGCAAGATCTTGGAGATGAAGGATAGCAGATGGTCAAGGAAGTGCCTAATGGAGGAGGCAAGAGGCATGGTAAATAAAAACGCGAGCAAATGGGGCCAGGAAATGAAGGCAGCAATGGAGCAGGCGGGGTGGGACAGATAGGGGCGGTAATAAGAAAAGAAACAAGGAAGAATGGAAAAAGTAGGCGAACAGAGCAATACAAACGATGGTGCAACAAGAGTTGCAGAACACGTGGGGGAAGATAGATTACTCCAAATTTTATAGGGAATACAAAGAAAGGAAGAAAAAGGTACGGTTAGAAGAATATTGGGAAAAAGGAACAGCATGGGGGTATACAGGGAATTATGGGCAAAAATGAGATGCGGAAGTGTGGGGAGAGAGGCGGAAGAAGGACTTAGGGAAACTAAGTGTAGGGTGTTCGAGAAGGCGGAAGAAACACTGACACAGATATGGGAATGTGAGGAGGCCAAAAATCGAATGGGAGCAGAGACCGTGAGGAAATTTGAAAGGTGGAAGAGAAAAAAAAAGCGGGAAGCCCAATGGAGGCTGGAGAAAGACCCTGGGGCGGAGTGAGATAGTAGTGTGAGGTTGTATATGTGAGGTTGTGAAGGAATTCGAAAAACTGGCGAAGATGTAGGGAGAAAGGAGGATAGGGATTAGTATATAAGGATAAGTATAATGCTAAATGTACCAGTATATAGCGCTATTGTGAATATGTGAATGTGTCAAAGGTAGTTTTAAGAAATTAGATATGTAAGTGAAGGAACGGTCAAGTAGTGAAAAAGAGGAAGGAGGATATAATGTGTAAGTGTAGGAATAAGAATCGTGTAATGTGAGGAGAAGAGAGGAGAACATGTAAGAAGCCCGCGAGGGCATACATGGAAAATAAAGGCCTATACTACTACTACTACTACTATTTAATCATATCGTTTAATCATATCGTTTATTTAATCATATCGTTAGTAATATCGTTAAATTAAATGATTTAATACATTTTATTATTTAGTTTTAGGAATTTAATTTAATTGAGTTAATCTGATTTTTTAAATGATCATGAAGGAAGGGGGAGGAAACAGGAGAGAGGTACAGAGAAAGTAAGTGGAAGTATAAGGTGTTGTGCAAGAAAAAGAAGGAGGAGGAGAGGGAAAGATGGATAAGGGAGATAGCAGAGGCAAAGATGGAAAACAAGGTATGGGAGATAGTAAATAAGGGTAGGAAGGCACGGACGAGGGTAAATGAGGGGATCAGGGCAGAGGAATGGAAGAAGTATTTTATGAGGCTGCTGGGAGGGGCAGAGGGAAGAATGAGGAGAGAGGGTGGAGAGGGAAGAGGGGCAAATGAAGAAGAGGAAATAACGGATAAAGAGGTCAGGAAAGCAGTGGAAAGGAGCAAGGAAGGAAAGGCAGTGGCGGGGGGGGGGTGTTAAATCCCATATAACGCATGGAAGTAGGGAGGAAGCAAGGCAATAGAGTGTGGACAGGGGTGGTGTGCAGGAGGACGTGGAGAGGGGAGGGATGGCCGGAGGAATGGAAGGAGGGCCTAATAGTCCCGAAAGAGAAGAAATGAGAGGGAAAAATCGCGGAGTACAGGGGAGTGACTTTAATGCCTTCCCTGTGCAAGTTGTACGCGGGGATATTAATGAGGAGGTTGGAGGTGGAAGTGAAAACGGGGAGAAAGGTGCCGCAAAATCAGACGGGTTTCAGAATAGGGATGGGGACGGTGGACAACATTTATGTGTTAAATTACGTGATTGGGAGGTAGATGGAGAGGAGAAAAGGAAAGTTAGTAGATGTTCGTCGATTTGAAGGCAGCTTTCGACTCAGTGGACAGGATGGTGTTGTGGAAGGCGTTGAGGGAAAGAGTGATAAGGGGCTGAGGGACAGGATAGAGGAAATATACGGAGAAACGACGAGCAGGGTAAGAGCGGGGGTGGGGGGAAGTGGTGGAGCTTCGCGACGGAGATAGGGGCGAGGCAAGGATGCCCGCTGAACCGCTTGCTCTTCAACATTTCGATGGCGGACCTCGACGAGGAGTTAGAAAAGGGGGAGTGGGATGGGGTGAAAATAGGGGGAGAGAAGGTGTATTTGTTGGCGTATGTGGACGGTATCGCACTGATGGCGGAAAGGAAGGAGGAAATGGAGAATATGATAAGGAGGCTGGGAAGGTATTTTGAGAGAAAGAAGCTGGAAGTGAACGTGGGAAAAACGAAGATTATGAGGTTCAGGAAAGGAGGAAGGCGTTTCAAAGAGAAAGAATGGAAGTAGAAGGGGGAAAGGATCGAAGAGGTGAGGGAGTTTAAATACCCGGGATACGTATTCAAAAGAAACGAGGGGCAGGAAGCTCAGGTGAACGATAGGGTCAGAAAAGCAGGGGCGGTGATGAGACAGGTTTAGGGAATTGGGAAAAGGATGTTTGGGAACGCTATGGGAAGAAGGTGGTGGTTGTTCGATACGTTTGTGTACACGGTGATTGGGTACGGGGCGGAAGTGTGGGGCTGGAAGGAGAGAGAGACGATGAAGGGAGTGCAGAAAAGGTACTTGAGATGGACATTTAGACTGGACTGGAGGACGCGAGGATATATGGTGAGGGATGAACCAAAGAGGGTCAAGATAAGGACAAGGGCAGGCAGGGTGGCTTGGAATTTCGAGGAAAAGCTGAGGAAGGGGGGGAGCGAACTGGCGACGAGGTGCCGGGAAGAGATAGGGGAAAACGAGAGAAAAAGGGTAAGGGTGAGGGGAAATTGGGAAAGGGGAAGTGAAGAGATTAGGAGAGGGGGTGCAGAGGTAAGGAAACGTGCAGGAAGAGAGGGAAGGGGGATACGTAAGGAAAGAAGAGGAAGATAGAAGGGAGCATGAAAGGAGAGGGTAGATAAAATAAGGAATTCAAGGTACAACCGGTGGTATAGGGAGGCGAGAACGTTGGGAGTACCGGAATATTTGAAGATGGGGTGGGAAGAGAAGAGGTATGTAAGGATGGCTAGGTTTACGTTGGGAAACGAGATGAGGGAATGGTGGTACTGGGAGACGGAAGAGGAGCGGGCTTGCAGGTGCTGTGGGGAAGTGATAGAGCGGGAGCACGTGCTGGACAGGTCCGGAGGAGGTGAGGAGGTTGAAAGGGGAATAGGGGGACGGATAAAGTAAATACTGGGCTGAAAAGGGGACGAGAGAGAACTGGATGAGGACCCTGAGGGAAAAAAGGAAAACAAGAGAAGAGGAGGTGACGGCGGAAGAGGAAGGTGTTGCGTCTGCCGAAACCTAAGCGGTTACCGACCTGGCGACGCCGCCAAGTCCTGCTGCGAACAGTATGTTTTTTTCCAAAGAATATATTTACAAAGATGTAAACCTCTTCATAATAATAATGGGAAACTGGAACAGCTCTAGCAATCCAAAAACCCTCAGCGATCCACAGGAAACGCATAAAATGAAAAAAAACCCTTCTCTCTCGTAAGGAAAAGAGCATACAAATCCATGAATCCATAATGATCGTTCGAGAACGAAATATCAAATCCTCTATCCCTAAAAAATATTGATTCCGAAAGAAATGCCTTCGAGCCGGAAGTTGACAGTCATAAAACTAAGGCGATATTTCTCATGCGCTCGCTCAGACCCAGGTCAACAAAGCCTATCTTCGGGTATGCGCGGCGCCGCGACCAAGACCCCTTCAAACACCCCCCCCCATGTATTTCCAATGCTCGAGATAACGAGTCAGGGACCAATTCCAAAAAATAGTCCAACGTCTATGACTATCATAGCCAACAGTCAATCATAGTTCCAAAAGATATTTCCCCTTTTCCTAAGTCAATCAATGGCATATACCATTTCCCTTTTCGACCAATCAGAGAATGTAACGCATGACAAAAATGCACTTTTCAAGAACCTTCTTCTCCCACTGTTTTATCATAAAAATATCCTACAAGCTTAGATAGAAAATTCTTCAAGTCAGTTCTCCCAACATCTCCAAAGGAGCAAGTTTTCCCAACATCTTCAAAGGAGCAAGTTCTCCCAACTTCTCCAAAGGAGCAAGTTCTCCCAACATCTCCAAAGGAGATGTGCTCCCAATTTTAGCAAGTGCTCCCAATTTTACCATCGAAGAAAAGTCTCCCATCAACGATCACCGGAATAACTTCTCCTCTGTCTCCTAATAATAACCTGCAAGTTTTTTAAAGATTGAAAAAACTCTAATAGCGCGGCCTTTAGAAAAATTGTGTAACCTCGTGGAAGCGTCCAATTTAATCATATTATGTAACGTTTAAATTCGATAACATTGTGTTAACTCGCGACACCGAACCCATTGATTTCGTCTTTGTCATCGAGCGTACCGTTGTGCAAACGAACCGGCCTATCTGCGAGAAGCCCCGCACCGATCCATTGTAAAACACCGCACCATCTTCGGCGCACCAACAAATGTAAGAAGTACGAAATGGCGACAGTGTTTTAAGAGCCACAGTTTTGTATCTTTTCCGTTCTTTGCGTTAATAATAAAAACATAGTTATTCTTCTTGTACACGCGCTTCCCCGTCTCGTTTCTTCGCCATCACACTCCACCGCGAGGGTCTTCGGATAGACCTACATAAAATTAGGGGCTCGTCCAGGATGCAGTGTGTGTGCTGTAAAGCGAGGCACAAGACGTGTAAAGGAAGAATAAGGAAGACGAACAACGAAAGGCTCTTTGTGATCGCGATTCGATGCACTGTGTGTTCTTCGGATTCGGCGATTAAAAACGACGACAAAGACGATAGAAAAATAATGCTACACGACGTACATTTCAAAATGGAGATAAGCATTACGTCCAACAACGGTTAGAACGACGCGACAACACGACACGAAACAAACTATGGACGCGTGTCGACGGTATCAAAGAAAAAGTATCAAAGTGCGCGCGGTATCAAAGTACGCGCGCGGTTAGAAGCAGAAAGACGATGCAAACGGGCGCTCGATGTACAGAACCGATGCGAAAACGCTCAGTGTTATTCAATTGAAGGCTATTTTACGACGCAAAGGCCTAAAAACGTCAGGGATGAAGCACGAGTTGATAAGACGCATATTCGACGAGGATCCGAGCGGCTCCTGGGTACAAGCGAATGCTGCAAAAAATGAAGACATGATGCCACAAAACAAGGATAACGCTGGTGCTAGCGCCCGGGACAACTCGGACGGCTACAGTTCGTTGCCTGAGAAAGACGATAACCGACGACGAAGAGAAGATTTGGAACCTGACGAGAACCATATGGTTTTCCAAAGAGAGATCGAAATATATCGGAAAGAGAAAGAGCTAGCAGAGCGCGAGCTCACTGGCACGACGCGAAATCCGACTGTTGCTTGCGACGCCGCGTTCTAGCGACTCGCGTATCCTTACTGCGCCTATACCGATGGGGATTACGGACGACACTGTCAACGCGGGCGATCGGGAAGAGTCTCTCGGCGATCGAATGCCAACGACTGTCGGCTATGAAACGCCTCTTACTCTACCAATGAAAGTGAACGTGAGTGCCATCGTGGATCTGCTAAGTTATTTTGACGGCGACGCGAAAAACCTTGAAACGTGGGAAAAACAGGCGACGCTACTAAGAGTGACATACAAGCTTGGTAACGATTTAGCCAAGATCATGATCGGGATGCGATTGAAGGGGCGCGCTCTAGAGTGGTTCCACTCAAAGCCGGAATACATCGGCATGACAGCAGACGCGTTGCTCGAGGGACTCAGAAGCATGTTTTATCATCGACCGAGCAAAATACAGATGCGACGGTGTTTCGAAGAGCGGATCTGGAAGAAAGGCGGAACATTCCGCGATTACGTACACGAGAAAACCATAATGGCGAATCGCATCGCCATACCCGACGACGAAGTCCTGGGATACATCGTCGACGGCATTCCGGATGAGGGTCTGCGCGATTTGGCACGAGTTCAGGGTTTCACAACGAGAGACGAAATTCTGCGGGCATTTGCGGAAATATCCTTGCGAGATGAGATAACACCGACAAGGCCGAAGGGTCCCGACAAAGATGGCGGCGCGAGGTGTAAGACGGATAGATACAGCAACGGCGCAAAAGACGTGAGCGATAAAAGAAAGCGTACCTCTAAGCGTTGTTACAACTGCAGGCTGAGGGATCACATAAGTTCGAATTGTCCGACGAAAGAAAGAGGTATGACATTTTTTAAATGCAACGAATATGGGCACATAGCCTCTAAATGCTCGAAATCGGACACCACAAAAAGTAGTTGCGCGATCGCTCACCGACGCGGCGGTAAACATCCCAAGGAGGTATTGGTTCATGATGTCGCGGTAGAAGCGATTATAGATAACGGTAGCGACATCACAATCATACACGACGACGAATGCGCGAAGCTGCGGCCTTCGAAATTGGGGATCACGGCATCGCCATTTCGGGGTGTCGATACGGAGAAAAATTCGACAAAAGGGAGTTTTCACCCGAAATTGACGATGGACGGAAATTGTTACGAGGTCCAGATTCACGTCGTAGCGAACAACTTAACTAAGTACAAATTTGTTTTCGGTATCGATTATCTTAATACAGTTAACGTAACCTTAAGACGCGGTCGCCCGACCATTACAAAACCGGATGACGACGACGATTTTGGTATTGCTGAAATCTGTCAAATCAGTGTAATTTCCAATTCGAATGTGAATACCGTAAATCTATCCAATGTGAGTAAATCTGATCTCAAACAAGCCGTACAGTCCCTTGTCAAAAATCACAAGCCGAGTGCTACGAGCAAAACCGAAGTCAAAATGAAGTTGATATTGAAAAACGAGGAACCAATTTATTTAAGACCGAGGAGACTAGCGACGGCTAAATGCGAAGAAGTAAATGCGCAAATAGAACAGTGGATAAAAGCTGATATTGAACGACCATCTGTTTCTGATTTCGCGAGTCCTGTCGTATTAGCCAAAAAGAAAGACGGTTCGCATCGACTTTGCGTTGACTACCGACTGCTCAACAAACAAATTATTAAGGACAGGTACCCACTACCTCTGATCGAAGATCAACTAGACGCGCTGCAGAGTGCAAGGGTGTTTAGTACTCTCAACCTCAAAGACGGATTTTTTCACATAAAAATGGACGAGTCGAGCGTTAAGTATACCGCGTTCATAGTCTACGATGGTCACTATGAGTTTCCCAGAGTACCGTTCGGTCTTTGTAACTCTCCCGCGATGTTTCAGAAGTTTATCAATGCCGTGTTCAAGAACCTAATCCCTAAAGGCGAGGTATTAGTTTACATGGATGACCTGATAGTGCCATCGGTTGACTGTGACAGCGGACTTGAAAGACTGAAAGGTGTACTAAGCGTGGCCAGCCAAAATGGTTTGGTCATGAACTGGAAAAAGTGCAAGGTATTGCAAGCGACCGTGGAGTATTTGGGTCACATTATCGAGAGCGGTAGCGTCCGGCCATCGCAATTCAAGGCGGAAGCCGTGAGGAGGTTCCCGGAGCCCGTGTCCGTTCGTCACGTGCAATCGTTTTTGGGTTTGACCGGATACTTTCGATAATTTGTGAGAGGGTACTCTATCATAGCGCGACCGTTGACAAATCTATTAAAAAGGGGCGATGACGTTCAAGTTCGGTAAGGATGAAAGGGACGCGTTTGAACGGTTGAAACTGGAACTCGTCAATGGGCCAGTATTAAACTTATACCGAATAGGCGCCGAAACGGAGTTGCACACCGATGCGTCTATACACGGCTACGCGCCATTTTATTGCAACTCAATAGCGAAGATCATGCAATGCACCCAATTTATTACGCGAGTGGTAAAACCACTCCCGCCGGAGAGAAATATCCGAGCTACGAGCTCGAGGTACTTGCGATAGTGAAGGCGCTAAAACGGTTTCGTGTCTACTTGCTCGGCATGAAGTTTAAGGGCCCTGTTATTAGAAGAGTTTGACTACTAAATCCAACACCGACCGGGGAAGCATATGATCCACATGGACGCCCTGAGTAGGCACCCTCGTCCGACGTGCTTACTTCTCAATGAAGACGATGGTGGGCTCACGGCGAGGCTTCGAAAAGCCCAGCGTGACGATCCGGATACGCAAAGGGTCATGACGTTAACGGAGAAAGGGCAAACGAACGGGTATATTATCCGTGGTGGGTTGTTGTTCAAGGAGAGCGATGGCGATATCAAGCTGGTTGTTCCCAAGAAGACCATGGATTCGCAGCTAATAAGAAGAGCGCACGAAAAGCGACACTTCGCTGTCGCCAAGACTGAGGTAATTGTTAAACGAGACTACCACGTTCAAAACCTACGACCAAAAGTCAAGAAGGTCGTACACAATTGCATTGATTGCAATTGTGATCCTCTCGATACTTACCACGTCGACCATCTCGGTCCGTTGGCGTCCACCAAGAAAAACTACAAACACATACTTGTAGTGACCGATGGGTTCTGTAAATTTACATGGCTATACACGACAAAGTCCACAGGAACCACGGAGGTGCCAGATCGTCTCAAGAAACAGACGCTCACATTTGGTAATCCATGACGGATCATTTCGGATCGAGGTACAGCCTTTACATCAGGAGAGTTCAAGGTGTATTGTAAGAGCGAGGGTACTCAGCATATTTTAACGACGACTGGCATACCAAGGGCGAATGGCCAAGTAGAGCATACGAATCGAACCCTCATCACTGCTGACGAAGCTGGCTGCACCGAGGCCTGACGAGTGGTACAAATATTTGGGGATTGCCCAGCAACTCCTGAATTTGACGATCCATCGAAGTGTATCAATGACTCCGTTCCATTTGATGTTTGGGACTCACGCGCGATTGCGTGAGGAAGATAACGTGCGGGAGCTGCTCGAGAACAAATGGGCCGCTGCTTTTCGCGAAAGTCGAGACGAACTCCGAGTTTAGGCGACGAAGAAGATCGAAAGGGTCCAAGAAGAGAATCGTCGCGGATTTAACAAGAAGCGCCAGAAAGCTCACCAGTATCGCGGAGGTGATTTGGTCACAGTGAGAAAAACACAACAAGCTCCAGGGAAGAAATTGCCAGCTAAATTTCTCGGCCCTCTGAGATCGACAAGGTGTTACGTAACGACCGTTATCTGGACCGAAAAGTAGGGGAACACGAGGGTCCTCAAAGGACCTCAACCGCCTCGGATTCCATGAAGCCGTGGATGAACGATGATAGTGATTACGATGGTGGTTACGAGGACTCGGAAGACGACACGAACTAAGACATCCGAGGACGTATGTCCCAGCAGGATAGCCGAGTTGTAGGACAATTTGCGAGCATGCGAATTTAATCTGCGCTCTGCGACACACGCGAGTGAGTAGCGGTGAGCGTGGTCCGCGAGAGGGCTAGGAGCCGCTGAGGCCCGTAACGGTCGGCCAATCGGGTGACGCGCTAGCGAGCGCCGCCTGGATGGCGAAGTAAAAAGTAGATATAAGAAGGACGACATGGCGACAGTGTTTTAACAGTGTTTTAAGAGCCACAGTTTGATGTCTTTTCCGTTCTTTGCGATAATAATAATGACATAGTTATTCTTCTTGTACACGCGCCTCCCCGTCTAGTTTCTTCGCCATCACACTCCACGGCCAGGGTCTTGGGATAGAGCTACATCATTATTTTTACGGAATTAACCTAATTGGTTAATCAAATAAACATATTGTAAATAGGATTTGAGTTGTGAGTCGTAAAGTCATCTGATACCTAAGGATCACTTCTGCACTCCTATCCTTGCATGCACTTCCCCTTCTTGCACCCTCATCCCGAGCTATTGTGCTAGGCGTAGGCTAAAAAGAGGGAACCGCGCAAATATATGCCCATGTCCCCTCAGGATGTGACAAAGGCATGGATAGGAAATGGAATGAAAGAGGAATGGAGTGAAAGGTGGAAACGGAAGTCGGAGAGAAGAGGAAAGGCGCAGAAGGAAGGAGATTGTAAGGAGAGAGGCGGTGTGGTGGAGTGTGGAGCGGAGGAAAGAGGGGTGGCGAGCGCGGCGAGGGGCGATTTTTATTGAAATAGAAAAATTTCAATAAAATTAAAATATTTATAAAATTTCTAATTTTTAAAAAATATCAATTATTTAAGAATTTCAAAAAAATGCAAATTTTCAGTTATTAATAAAATTGAATAACATATTATTTTCAAAAATTTTTAGAATTTTAAAAAATTTTACAAAATCAATTTTATTTCCAAATTTTTAAAAATAAAATTTTATTAAATTTCCTTATTGATTGATTTGATAATTTAATTTAATAAATTTAATGTATATATTTGTATTAATGAATTCAATAAATAAACCAGATTAACTCAATAAAATTAAATTCCTAAAATGAAATAATAAAATGTATTTTACCATTTCATTTAACGATATTAAATAATTTAATTATTTAATAAATAGTAGTAGTACTATAGGCCTTTATTTTCCGTGTATGCCCTCACGGGCTTCTTACATGTTCTCCTCTCTTCTTCTTACATTAAATTAAATTCAAATAACGGAGAGGTTTTAGACTCAGCGAAATGGCAAGTATCCGATGCAAGTATCTGCGTCAGATCCTTACAATTCCGATGAGTCTATAAACCTCTCCGCTAAGATTTCAGCGCAAGTCTTAGGGGAGAGGATTACAGACTCAGCGAAAAGGATCTGGCGCAGATACTTGCGTCGGATACTTGCCATCCCACTGAGTCTGTAAAACTCTCCGTTGAGATTTCAGCGAAGGAATCTGTGAGATACTTGTCAGCGTAATGGTGCATTGATAGGGGAAGTCTTGCTGAATTCAAAGCGAAGGACTTCCTATAAAAATGCACCATTATGCTAACATATAGGTCAGATAAACATTCTAAAATTTCTCAGCGGAAAGGGTTAAAGCCAAGAACAACGGTGAATAACCTTTCCACTGAAAAATGTTTTATATTAATAATTACATTCTGGCACTCTTACCTGTTTTCGCGGGTTCTCCTTTTCGGCGGCTGGCATTTTAAACGCTTTCCTCCCTTCCTTCCTTATTTTGTTTCCTTCTTCTTTTCTTCTTAGGTATTGCGATACGGTGATGTCGTGAAAAGTCCGCAATTATTGAGCACCACCCCCACACAATTTTTCAATCCACAATTTTGTTACAATTTTCAGAAGAATTTCACTACAAAAACTGTTTTATACAGGCCGATCGCGAAATTCTTTTACGAAAATAACGTTCCGAGATCACACATTTGTAAAAATTAATGGCGGGCTTACCGGCACTTGTTACTCTTCGTGGATATGCGTGCAGCGCAGGCGCCAAGTAACGGGCGCGCGTCTTCGAAAAAAGAGCGGGTGCGCGTGTTCGCAAAGTGGACGCCATGTTACCTCCGTGAAGTTGCTCGAATGCTCCTCCTTTTTTAACCATGAATGCATAAAATGGTTATAGTTAATCTACGTATTCTGTCAATTCGTCGTAATCAACATTTTTACCGCCAAATGGCGATTCTCACCACTGGAGCGGCGAAAAAAGTATAACGTTGCGCGTAAAAACGAGAAAAATAATCGCACCTCCGTGAAAATTGGTATCCCTGGGTTTTATGGCCGACGGAATATGCAAGAACTCTTTTGAATCGGATTAAATACGGCACGGGGGTTTTCGAGGTCACTGATCATGGTTCTGGCCTTAAAATTCAAAAATCAAAATGCCACTCCAGTGTGGCCAACCGAAAATGCAAAAACTTATTTCAATGGGATGAAATGTGACACGCAGAGGTTTTCGAAATCGCTGATCACGATCCTCATATAAAAATGTACAAATTCAAAATATTGGATCCAATATGGCCGGCCGAAAATGCGAAAACTTATTTCAATCAGATGAAAGATGGCACTCGGGGGTTGCCGAGGCCGCTGATTACGGTTCCGACTTAAAAATTCACTTAAAATTCAAAATATCGGATCCAATATGGCCGACCTAAATGGAAAAACTCATCCGAATCGGATGAAATAAAAGATCGTGCACGAAAATTGCACGGTCATTTATAAAATTTAACAGTCGAATTTAAACAATGTATAACATTTTAATAGTTTGCGTGATAAGTCACAGGAAAATTAGCGTAAATAGATCGAATGGAGAATTGTGTGGTTTCTATGGACTTTTCGCAAACAGCGACATGAAGATGCGCAAAGTATGTGTGGGAATTATGGAGCCACCGCCGTGGCGGGACTGGTGACGCAGTTTTTTCTTTTGCATCTGCCGGAGGTAGGGGGGCGTGGTAGTAAATTCTTTTGGGGCCTATGCTGTAACATTTAGGGAAGAGAGCAGGCGGGGTCACTTGGAGTCTAAATTGAAAATGTCGACCGAGGTCCGCTTAAGCGTTAGTCGCATTTCTGAATTTAAGGGGAGGAGGATTTTGATAATATCTCAGCTATTTTCAATTTGTTACAAAAGTGGTAGACACGAAAGTTGTTTGAGTTCTTTTCGTCAACAGAACCTCACGAATTGTTGTAAGATTCATAGCGTGTTTGTTTAATTCAGGGGTTAATTTTATATTTTGATTATTTACAAAAGAGCGCGTAATTACGTAAAACCGCCAGTGGCAGATTATGGTTACATGATTTTCCAACTATACAGAATACTTTAACCGCCTAGGGGTTATAGATGTAGTATTTATAACGATGGGAATAGACGAGAAGATATGGGAATAAGGGTTTGATTAAATAAATATATTGAAAGGTACAGAAAAGAACGCGGCAAGTAGTTTTGCTCGGCTTTCGACTTTCGACTGACTCGTCGCACTCGTTGCTACTAGGCGCTACGGTCGCGCACCGTTTTCGCGCAACTGTAGCGCCTAGTAGCAACTTATAAAACTACAGCTCGGTTATGAATATCGCTTCCTACATAGATGTATCCTGGACTTCGAGTATGACGCTTTGCGAGATTGCTAAATGCGAATGTGAAATCAGATTTCCATAATGAGCGAGGCGGCGCTGGTGGAGATCGATCTTGACTCCTAGAGATTGTACCGTGGAACTGCAATTCTCGTATTTCATTAAATTCACCGAAAAAAAAAACATTTTCCTCAAAGTATGTCCTTCCGCTTCGCATGAACCTACATTAAACGAAAAAGAATAAAAATAAAAAATTTGAAGATCGAAAGAAAAAGTATTTTGCACATAAAAAATTTGTAAAAACAATATATATAATAAAAATTTAATGATCTTTTAGGTTTGCCAAAAGATGAATGAGTTAAAAATCATGTGTACAACATTTCTACTTGATTGGTTAATTATTTTCAGAGTTGCATTTCACAGCGAGGTAAATAAAAACACGTTTCGAGAGGCACTCAATAGCATTTGAAAAGTCACATTGACAGTTATTTATCATTACGTAAAATTATCGGTACAAAAAGCGTCGTAAATGTATTGCCATAATTCAACATACGATATTGTGGGACCCGTCTGGGCCATACCAAGCGCAGCGCCATCTCGGCATAAAGGCGGTGGCGCGCGATTGCCATTTAAACGATATCGCCTTAGGGTTGGCCCATCAACCCGAAGTATTGTACGTCATTGCCGGAACAAAGAAGTCATCACAGCAGTGAAGCAACAGGACGCGACATGGGCAAGAGTAAGCATTTGTTCTGAATTCAAATTATTTTCTCATCTTTATGAAAGGAAATGACGTTTTTCATATTAATTGTTTTCACGTTCTTTTTCAGATACGAAAGTCGGGCGACCACGCAAACACGTAAGTAAATAATTGAGAAACAAAAAAATTGCAGGTCACGTTAATAGATTGTTACGTTTTACAGATTTCAGGAGTGCCGTCGCCGCCTATAATAAGCGCAACGGCGGGCACGGAACTGCCGCCGCCGCCGCCACCGTCATTGACAAACCTCGGCATGGGGGTAAGTGAACAAAAAACGATTTACGGATTGTTGCATTTTTTTTTATTGCGCAACGAAGCAAACAAAGGTTTGCGTAAGAAGAGCGAAGAGGGAGCATATCTCCCTGGCAATTGGCAGGAAAATATGTCTGGCCAAAACTTCTTCGCTGTTTTTACGCAAACCTCTGGAGAATTCAAAAGCAATTGTCTTGGCGAAGGGATTCTGCAAAGCATACTTTTCTGGCACTTAACCATTTCACTATCAAGTTTGATAAAAATATTTATCAAATGTGCCAGCGGAGTGATAATTTGGTAGGGAAATACTCTTGGCATTGGCTATAACTCCGCTGGCACGTTCGACAAGTATGTTTACCAAACTTTATAGCGAAATGATTAAGTGTCAAAAAAGTATGCTACGCAGAGTCCCTTCGCTAGGACAATTGCTTTTGAATTCTCCAGAGGTTTGCGTAAGAAGAGCGAAGAGGCTTTGGCTAGGCATAATTCTCTACCACCAGCAAGGACGGCCGAACCGCCTCCGCCGCCACCATCAGGATCGGCCATACGGGAAGTAAGTACAGTAAAACTTCAGTCATACGTTTTGAAGAGGTACGTCAAATGTGGCGTATAAGTTGAATAAGTTTTTTTTTGCATTTGCGCAGTTTAATTTTGTACTTTCGGCGGAAACTCAGGCGTATTTGTAATCAGCGTAAAATTTCCGTTTAAATGGACTCTTTTAGTAGGTTTAAAAAAGAAAAAGAATTGTTCAACCTTTCGAGCTACTTTTCCGGAATCTCATATATCACGAAATCTCAAAAGGTCGGAGAGTGAGATTCTTCTAAACAATGAAATTTCAATTGATATCTTTAGAGAAGCTTTCTGTCTGACTTAAATAATTACGTTGCATTCGTATCGATATCTCTTATAGTTTTCCCGGAAAGTCCACTTGCAAAATAGCAAAAAAAGGCAAAGGGCTATGTATGGAAAAATTTGCAAGTCGATGGTCCAACTTTGAAAATGTGCCAACAATCGAAAAATCATCGGGTCTTAATAATTCAACCGGGATTTCGACAAGAAAATCGTAACAAAAAGATTGAGCGTAATCTGGAATGCCAAATACTTGAAGAAAAACAGTGATCGATAATGTCGAGAAAAAATTATTTTTCCCCAATAATTCCAAAAATATTTGGATTTTTAATATTTTTTTGTGTATTCATTTCGATGTAATTCAATCCCCTGAGCACAAATCTACCATAAATTGCTCCCAAAACCCAAAATTTCCATGAGAAAATCGTAAAGAACTTCTAAAAGCACGATTTTTTTGCTGTAGGAGGGTCGAACTTTTTTTTTGTTTCTAAAATGGTTTTGAGGGTCTAATCAATCAAAAATTTGGAGTTCATTACGAATAGAATCGAATTTTCGCCAAAAATATTGCGAAAAGTTATAGTATCTTCCCTTATGAAATTTTCGATTTTTAATTATTTTGCTTTTTGCAGATTTCCACCGAACCGGAGATGGTGGCAGTGGTGACGGAGGCCACATTTTCGGAGGTGCTGCGACGGCGGTGACGCCAACCACCACGCCAGCAGCCGCCGCCAACGACCGGCGATGAACCGCTACCGCTGACGGGCGCGCGAGGACCACCGCCGCAACCCAGACCGGTATATAATCTCTATGTTTCAAATAATACAGGGTGGCCGGAACATTGACGTCTAAAAATCAAATGTAGTTCCCTGGTATCATGGGCAGATTCGGATACACCATGATGCGAGGAAACTACATTTTATTTTTAGACGTCAATGTTGCGGTTACCCTGTTTTTATTAGCTTACGGTTAATATCGAATTTAGAATAACATTTAACATTTCTTCTCATCTTTCAGGTTGCTGATCCTCCCGGGCAGGCGGACGCCCCGCTGCCCGTCTTGCAATTGGCTCACTTGACCAATCAACTGAGCCAATTTAAGTAGCAGTTGGCATCGAGGAACGGGCAGGCGTCGGCGCGCCAAATCGTCAGCCGGTCGGCGTGAGCGCGTGGTGCGTTTTGAGGACGAGGACGGACAGCCCGGACGACTGCGGAAATATCCATTTTCCCGGTAAAAAGTATTGGCTACACGAATACGCATTTTACCGTTCGTAAATCAATCATTTAAAAAAAACACACAAAAATCATAACGTCTTGTATTTAATTATTTTTTCTCTGCTAATGCGTACAGTTAGCGCTTTTTACCTATATATCCGCTTCTTCTCTCCCTACTTATATTTCCTCCACATTTCTTTCCTGTTTCGCCTCTTAGTTCCACATTTCACCATATTTTCTTCCCTGAACAATGCCCTACCAGAACCTAACCCCTATTGCGTAACGAATACACGAGGTTATTTTCGCTGTACCCGATCCGTCAAGACCTTTGTTTCGACGATGCGCGCAGTGGAAGCCGCAACGCCGCCTAATTTACGTGTAAATTGCTTATGCATCAAGCAAATTTCGCATTTTGTACGCCAACGTGTATAATTTTTTGAAAAACTCGTTTGTAGGGATGTCAACAACGTCCTAAGAGCGACTGCCGACTAAATGAAATCAATTCCAAATGCTGATTGGCCATATTGGATCTGCCATTCTGAATTCGTAGAACGAACCCAATGCAACGAACACTGGAAATAAATGTACTGGATACAATGACCGTTGTTTTTTTTTTCACTACCTTTTCATTATATCAAGATTCGACTCTAAGGGATCGACCTTTTTTCGGCGATACATCGCAATCGGTGGTTACGCTTTCGAACGAAAGTAATACGCATTGCCTACGCTTTCGTTCGTAGGCAATGCGTATTACTTTTGTTCATAGTGCTTCCCAATACGTAATCTTCATATTGTCTTTTATAACAAACTATTGCATATTTAAGTTTGTACATGGACTTCATTACAACATGAATCGATGATTGTCGTTTGAACCTTTATTTCTATGAATGGACTGCGTTTCGAATCTGTGACTAAAAAATCCCTTTTTTGGAAATTATATTTCCGTACGACTTACCTTGGTGTAGCTGTCGTTCGAAGCAAGTGTGCAGAACGAGTGCAATCGCGTCGCTTTCTGTATCGATGAATCAGCTCTCAAAAGATCTTTTTATCATCTTAATGACGAAGCCGTAGGATTTTATTCGATCGAGCCAGCCGCTTAACCGAATAGAAAATAAGTGCGCTACCGTCTGCGGTAATGCATTTTTACCTCCGCATAAGCCTATTATTCGTGGCCCCAGATTGCAGCGAAGTGTAATGCTGGGTGCATCCACAGGCGCAAGGTTTATCGGAAATCTCGCCGTTTATTTGGGCAGCGTATCGATGCATACGTCAGGGCATTTTGTCAGCTCGCAAGATAACAGCACCCGTGCCAAATGCTGTCTCATTTGCAGCGCATCTCGCGAATAAGCGCGGTATGCAAGATCATCGCCCAAATCTAATGTAGTAGCGAAAGCAGCGGCATATATTTCCCATGAGAAAGAATCGGGCTGCCTCGTCACTGGTTATATGAATAGATAATATTATGAACTTCGACGTGGGGATAGCGCCTAGTGATCTATCGCTTTACTTTTTTGCTGAGAAAATCATACTCTGCGCCAACAATACTTTCGTATACGAAAAGTTGGTTACCATCATAATAGACGCAAACCCAATGACCACTTTCATTTCCACCAACTATCTGTATATCCGGTTTCTGCTGGATACATGGCTTGATTTGGGTATAATAAGCCGTATACGATGCAGGATTGCAACGAAAGGAGGTATTATGTTGTAAAATGTTTTAGAACGCGTTGATCGCCGAATCGATTAACAAACCGTCGGAGGATAGCACGAGTTGTATAACTTCTTCAGCTGAAACATCGTCTCGAATATTTTCAAGCAATGAACCGGTAGCAGCCATCAATTGTTCATCCTAAACCACCATTTCGTTGCCACTCGATTGAAACTCAATTGATACGTGGAACTTTTCCATCTCTTCAAGCAAGGTGGAGTCAAATCTGGGCTAGATTCAACGCCTGCATTGCTTTCAACGGAAGGTGATACCGTTTCTCTTTCCGATTCCGTAATCGAACGCTTTTTCGTACATCGCTTCTCAAGAGCTTTTGTTCTGACGTCCAGAACGTAATTGGGATTTCGAAAAGGCATGTTCCTATTGCGACGACTGTCCACGATTTCAGGAAGCAGGTAATCCAAATAAAAGCGAGTAAAAAATGGTCGCATTTTCGATTCCCAAAACTCGCCGTTCGTGTGTACTGTCACGAGTCGCAGTTCCCAAGGCGTCCACACTGCGAATATGCAGTAGCTGCGCAAAGTTACATAAAGCTGACGTTACACCTGATAATAATGAACATGTGACTTGTTCGTAGACCCTGGGTCATTTCTAGCGAAAATACGCTGAATGGTGGGATGGTCCCATCCAATTTTTCCAGATTCCGCATGTTTTGCTGAAAATGGGCATTTTATTTCCACAATAGCATCATCGTCGATCAGACCGTCCGGAGATGCCCCTAAATAAGGGATCTCCTGGTCAATGAAGAGGCCACAAGAGGCAATCGTCATCCCGATCGTTAGTTCAATCTTCTTGTTGGCATTTTCCTCATTTTCGCGACCATACTGTATAGCTGCGGTATCAAGGATTTTTGGATACCGTATAGCAGCCACCATATTTGGGGGCAAAGTGGTTGGCAACATTCTACATATGGGGCCGAACCTTGATGCTGTAATCATCTCGGTGTGCAGCCGTTGCCATTCCTCAAAAGAACTCTGCGACACTGTCAATCGTTCAATTTCTCTCCAGTTGGCTTAGGCTGATTTTTATGTTTCAAAATGTTGTGCAACGGCATCGTTGTACGTTTTCTCATCCAAATCTGGCTTATTAGCGGATGGTCCGTAGTCTATGTCGGCACCTCGAAATTGCTCCCGTTTTCGGCGGTGTTTTCTCTGCGCGTATAAGCGATTATATTCATTCTTAAACTATCTGCTACTTTCCAATTTACTCACGGCGCCAGGAACCTTAGCTAATTTATTACTTTTGTATGATAACTTTGTGTTCGGCGTACGGATTGTCATTCCGAATCCCTTGAAATACGCTGCTGTCATCATCCGAAATAAGCGTTTTATATATTAGACCGTTAGAGTGTATGCTAGTTTGAAAATATTCCACTATGATGTCGGTTTTCGTAGCAGTCGAACTTTGATTCCGACCCTAATTTTTGTAACAGGTATGGTCCGGTGGCTCTACACCTAATCGTTTTGCTCTTTCATGTGTAGCACAATACTTATTGCGCTCGGCAACGAACAAAGCGAACTTACTTTCTCTGCCGAAGATCATGGCTGCACCCGAAAGAGAATCATATTTGCCGTGGGCCCAACAACCGTTTGCAACTACTTCGATGAACAGAACGCCATTTATAACATGGCCTTTCTTGATGGCAATCTCTTTTTCTATCTCGGCAGCCTTGATTTTCTCTGCTTCGACAACTTCGTGAAAGTTGTCGCAAAATTTTTTACCGTACCTGATATAAGTTTTGTCCGACGGAGGTCGTATAGACATTGCTGCTAGTTGTTCCTGCAATGTACTGTATCCAGTACCCGAAGTAATCGAGTCGCATACAATACTTTCATGAATACCCTTAATGATTTCAGTATCGGGATCAGTCCATACAGTAAATTCATAATTGCACACTTTGCACTTGAAAAAAAACGTGTGTGCGTAAGCCACGATCAAGGTAACGAACTACCTCCGAGTCGCTAAACGGGCATTACAAGGGAACGTTGTAGTGGTCAAATTTCACATGCTTTTAGGAAGTGCTTTTAGGAAGAAGGTCAAGTCGACGAGACGATGATCTTCAATCGTGCAGCTACTGGCACGATCCGTGATCAAATTATCGCTTCCAACAATCAAGGAGTCGACAGAACTTTCCGATTGTTGCGAAAGTTTTCGCGTGATTCCTTTATCACGCGGTTCTTCGACTGTGCGACTGCGGGAGCTTTCATTGTTTGCACGAGCCGAGGTATCATTATCGGCTTCCGACAGTGCTCGATGCAGCACGTCTGTCCTCTCCGCTCTCTCGGGTGATGCAGCTTGCACTCGGTAATTTTTCTTAGCATTATAATCCGTAGGACCCGCGTCACAGAACTTAGGCAAGCCTACACCTGGTTTTCTCTGCGATGGGCTAACTCTTATCTATCCCTCGTATGCTTTTCGGACTTTTTAATGACCGTACCCATCGCAGGTTATGTATAAATTGTTCACTACTTGGGAACATTGTTCACCTAGAGTAAGGTCAGCGACAGTCGAGCCCTCGAAGAAGCGAGAAGAACTAGCTTCCGGACGTGTCTCCGGAAAATCGGAGATAGCTCGTCTCGGGTGATTTATTAATTACCCGGTCATTAAACTTACCAAGCTGTGCGTGTTCAGCAACGTCTTGTGTTTTCGTAAAGACGATATCAGCATGCTGAACATCCTTTACGCTGGCTTCCTTTCTCAACGCTAGGCATCTGAAAGAATGTCAAAGTAATTTATAAAATTCGCAGGGTTATAGCTATCGTTCACAACATACTTCCAACCGTAAGTTAAAACGATTTGCGGCGACAATTTAGCAGGAAGTGAGCGTTAGGTATTTCTCTTTTATCTGCAGGGGGGGGGGAGTGTCGAGACCTTTGGGAGGCTGTGCTCTGACGTTTGAGGCGGTGGAAGGGGGGATAATCTAGAGTCCAAACTAAAGATGACGATGAAATTCTGCTTAGGCGTTAGCTGCCATCCTGAATTGAAGGGGACACGCTTTTTTTGGCAATATTTCAGACATATTGAATTTTTCAAACAAGTGGCAGAACCGAAAGTTGTTTCAAATTTAATTGAATGCAGCTTTGCGCGTTACAATGTTTATGCTGCGACAGATATTTAAAAAACTTCGTAACGGCACTGAAGATTGGAACTATTCAAAAACAGAATATGAAAAGTTTCACTAAAACGTAGGGGGATTTGCAGAGATAGGGTAGATCTGTAGGGTTCGTTGTTCAGTGTGGAGATCAGAGCGTTTTCCCGAATCGGTAAATTTTATACCTACGGTTGTAATATGCGATCTATATAATTTATAAGAAATCTTCCAGAAAGTCAGACATGGAACTTTCTTCCTTGGGAGCTACAATGGGTCAACGAAAGATAATGCAACTCGGTTTTTCTATGTATGAAACGAGGGAGAAATAAGATTTACAACATGTTTATTTAATTTTGACGTTTATTTTATATTTCCGTTATTTACGAAGGAGCGCGATTTCGATTTTTACCCTACAGGAAATGTCTGATTGGTATCATACGGACGTAAAGATACGAAATTTAATCAATAGTGAAATTACTTTTAAATTGTCTCCTGCGATATTCAATGTGCAAGTTTTTATTTTAAAAATTCCATCTCAGTTTCGGAGTCAGCAGTATTATAAACCATAACGTCATCACATGCGTAAAAATTAACCTATTTTCCGAAAATTTTATCCGCCATATAGGATTTCTCATTTTGGATTTTCAAATTCCGGTTTAGACTTTGATTTGGCAAGCTCGAAAACTGTCGGGTAACTTGATCATCGGATTCAGATTATTTTTCAAATTAACAGCTGTGAAATTGGACGTAAGTTTGAAAATATTTGAAGAAAAATTGGGAGATCAGTGCGACCGGCGTCATAGGTTAAAGCTAATAGAATATAAATTAACATGAATGAATTTGGCCGCAAAATATATATGAAAACTGTAGAAAGTAACTAGAAAGAACCCAAATATTTAGCACCACGGCATGTGGCTGTTCATTTCTACCTGTTTACACTCAGTTGTGAGCCATTGACAGAGGCAATCTGACAAGCGATAAGAGTGAAATCAAAGTGATTCAATAAAAGGTATACACACCGCATTCGCCAACCATTCTTCGTCGATGCCTTAACCCGTTTCTTGAACGCGGAGCCCATTACAACATTGTTGCATCAAGATGCTACCGTTTTTTTCGATAGTTTGTTGTTCGTCTCTTTCTGAGACACTTATACGCGCACGCACTTTTTTTTACGCGCTCACACACAAACAAACTGCAACGATAAGCCAATTGACTTGGCGACACAAAAAAACTTATTATTAGAAAATAAATAATACTTGCGAGATAATGTCTCTTTGTTTGTATGTGCGTGTACTTCCAGTAGCTACCGTAGTAATGGGGCGTGCTCGTCAAGCACGTGCGAAAAAGACAATCGGTCATGTATACCGAAAATACGTGACGCTTAAGAAGCATGAACAATAACTATATTCGCACTCTAATGCCAGTTGACGGATCATCCGCAAAAGCATCGGTGTTAAATCGTGATTACACGGTTTTCCAGCTCTACGGAAGAAGTCGCTAGGGGTCGCAAATATAATTTAGACTTCCCATACGAAGCTTTGCGAGATTGCTAAATGCGAATGTGAAATCAGGTTTCCATAATGAGCGAGGTGGCGCTAGTGAAGATCGATCTTGGCTCTTAGAGATTGCACCGTGGAACAGCAATCCTTGTATTTGATTAAATTAAGCAAAAAAAATGATTCCTTTAAATACGACCTTTAGCTTCGCAAGAACCTATATTAAACAAAAAGGAACTAAGATTAACAATTTGAAAACCGAAAGTATAAGTCTTTTGCACAAAAAAATCTGTAAAAACAATATATATCATAAAAATTGTATTAATTTTTTAAGTTTGTTAAAAGACCAATGACTTAAAGATTATCTGTACAAAATTTCTAGTTGATTGGTTAATTATTGTCAGTGGCATTCCCCAGTGTGGGAAAAAAAACCCCGTTGCCAGAGAAACTCAATAGTGCTTGAAAAGTCACATTGAGAGTTTATAATTACGTAAAATTATCTGTACAAAAAGCGTCGCAAAAGTATTACCATAATTCAATAAACGATATCTTGGGACCAGTGTGAGCCGTACCGAGGGCAGCGCTATCTCCGCATAAAGGCGGTAACGCGCGATCGTTGTTTAAACGATACCGCCTTAGGGTTGACGAGTCAGCTCTAGGTCTTCAACATAATTGAAGAAACAAAGAACACCATTTGACCGGAAATAGTGACGTGAAAAGTCATAATGACACGCAGTGAGTATTTTAAAAAATGTGAAATTTATTTAATCGGGACATTCGACACGAATATCGATCAAAATTTATAATAGTTTAATTCATGAAAAATAATGATGAAAAAATAAAAATAGTTTTTCAGCTACGAAGCAAAAAAGTGGTAGGGTTGGACGCCCGCCGAAAACGCGCGCGGTAAGTAAACACAAGACAAACTTCGAATTGTAGATATTCGGTAGTGTTTTACCTTCTCGGCGGGCAATGAATCCGTCCGCTGACAAATTTGACAGGTATTCTAATCAAATTTGTCAGCGTAATGGTTTATTGTTAGGGAAGTATGCTTAGCTAAGTCTCCTCGCTCTTTATATGTTAAGCTTTGGGGAGTTCGAAACCCATATCCTCAGCCAAGAGATTCAGCGCAGCATACTTTTCTGGCATGTAACCATTCCGCTCAAAAGTTTGGTAGAAATTCTTGTCGAATGTGTCAGCGGAGTGATTAAGTACCAGGGAAACATCCTTCGCATTGACTCATATCATCATATTCATTATGTCTTTTTTTCCAGATAAATGGACAGCTGCCCGAGCAATAAGTACATCTCTTCGATTCAACTGCCCGAGCAATAAGTACATCTCTTCGATTCATGATACTCAGCGAAACATACTTCCTTGGCTATTATAACCATTCCGAAGCATGTTACACCGAGTCCCTTCGTTGGGACAATTGCTTTTGAATTCCCCAAAGGTTTGCGTAAGAAGACCGAAGAGGTTTTGGTAATTGACAGGGAGATATGCTCCCTGGTAAAACCTCTTCGCTCTTCTTACGCAAATGTCTCAAAAAATCTTTACCAGCAAAATAGTATTTACAATGATGCATAAAATCTTCTTTCCTCTTTCAGATTGCAACTCCTTCCGACGAAAGGTCGGGACTGCAATTAGCCCACTGGGCGGGCCAAGTGAGTCAATTGCACTCTACATTGACCCAGATCACCACCTACATTGTGGAGGCAAATCGTCGCCTCCACCGCAAAAGCGAACGAGTCTGCTCCTTGGAAGCACCGATCCACTCCCGAAACGGGCAGGCGGAGGCACGCCGCACAGCAAGATAGTCGGCGTGGCCGCGTCGGCCCCGATGGACGGAGGCCCGTCCACCGTTTACCCGGCAGTGGAAAACAGCCCCGCCGCTTACGGTGCAATGGCCGGCATCAGCGGCGCCATGGGGCATGGAGTCGGTAGGAGGGCCCGTAGGGTGGGTCCCTTCCCTGTTTGGCGCTCCCTGGCCGACATCGGCTGAACCGTAGAAAGCGCCAACTTGGCCACCCTATTGGCTTAGCCAATAGTATGGATTTTTATCCACCATGAGTGGATAAAGATATTTCAAAATAAATAAAAAACCTATATAAAAAAGTACCATGTTTTTTCTTATCCGCTTCCTACTTTCCCGATTGATATTTCCTCAACATTTCTTCCTCGTTTTTCCTGCCACTTTCTCGAAACTTTAAAAATCACGAGATTTCGAGGTGGTAGGGTGAGGTTTTTATAAGTTATAGAAATTCCATCGGTGTGTTTAGAAAAATCTTTTGCCTGACTTAAATAATGGCGATGAATTTATATCAATATCTCGTATAGATTTCCCGGAAAGTCTACTTGAAAAATCGCAAAAAAGGAGGCAAAGGGAAAGGGTATGTACGGAAAAATTTGCAAACATCGATGGTGCAACTTTGAAAATCTGCCAAAAATGGAACAATCATCGGAACTTGTTAATTCAACAGGCATTTTGAAGAGACAATCATAACGAAGAGATTTCGCACACAGTGGAGTGCCAAATCCTGAGGAAAGAAGTTACCGATGATTTAGTGAAAAAACTTCGTTTCCCCGAAATTCGAAAAAAGTATTCGATTTGATGATTTTTTGAAACATTTCTATGTAATTTTATCTCCGAAGCACGAAGCTATCATTAATTTCCCAAAACCCAAAGCTTCATGAAAAAATCGTAAAAAACCTCGACAAACAGGATTTTTTTGCTCAAAGTGGGGGGGGGGGGGCTAAGCTAAGAATGTATGTAAGGTCAATTTCGCAGTACATAGAATTATTTTTCAAGATTTATTTATTTTGCGGTATGTCGAAGCCAGACCATTTCTGTCTGCATTTTATAATTCCTAATAAAGAAATTATGTGATATTGTATAATTTACGATTTTATCATGAAATCAATATGCAACTAGATATATGTGGCCGAGTATAAGTAGAGCCAATCACATAATTTTATTTCTGTCGCGAGAAAATGTAGCAACAAGGCTACCGTATAGGGTATGGGTTATGGTGCGATATAGGGACGTCTGAAATGTTTTATTATTTATCAAAATGCTTTAACAATTGTTATCACCACATTCCTCATCACAAGCAAAGCCGCGCGTACCGCGAACGAATACGCGAGGTTATATGCTCCCGGTCTCCGACCTGTCAAAACGCTCATAGTGACGAAGTACGGAGTCGCAAACGCTGCGCCGTCAGCGAGAAAACCGATGAACTTAGTTTTCGTCATGGTCGGTAATATTATGAACTTTGTTGGTACATGAATTTTTCAAAATAGCTGATTTTCGTAATTTCTACGTAGAAATATATGCAAGAAAGCTCAAAATGTGTATTTTTTTACAGCCGATTTCCGTCCGGCTGCCAAAATTTCAGAAATTAAATACCATCTTTAATAATTAATAATTTCTCCAATGGTAACTACAAACTGAAATTTTATTTTCAAAATTCGAAAAAATGGCGGCCTGACCGAACTCGGGGTCAATGTCCTGAATGCACACAACAAATTACATACCGATCAGTTCATCCGTTTGGGAGAATAGTAGTTTCAAAATTTTGGTGTAGGGCAAGGCTGTGGTGGGGGTGTTCTCTATGCCATTAACGGATTCTCAGCGTAAGTAACACTCGACGGAAAAATCGACGAGAATATGCGAACATTCGCCCGATTTCGTAGTGCGCAGAATCGCGAGATGGGCGAATCTGTCACGTTGACACAATTCGACTTATTTTTCGACCAAAACATGCATTTTCGTGTAGTTTTCGACAAAATCACTACTTAGATGCTAATTTCACAGATTCTCATAGTGAGTAACGTGAAAAAGGGAAATCGGCGTAAAAAGGCGAAACTTCCCCCGATTTCGACATTTTTAACTGCAAAATTGCGAGATAGAGGAAGGATCTGTCACGCTGACACCATTCGACTTATTTTTCGACCAAAACATGCATTTCCTCGTAGATGTCGGCAAAATCACTACTTTGACGCTAATTCAACGAATTCTCATCGTAAGCAACACTAAACGGAAAAACCTAAGAGAACATGCCAACATTCGCCCGATTTGTTAGTCCGCAGAACCGCAAGACTGGCGAATATGTCACTATAACACAATTCCACTTATTTTTCGACCGAAACATGCGTTTTCGCGTAGTTTTCAGCAAAATACCCATTTTAACGGTTGTTTAAAGATTTTCATTCTAAGTGTCACGGAAAAGGGAAATCGTCGATAAATTGCGGAACTTCGCTCGATGTCGGCGATTTTGGCTACAAAACTGCGACATTTTCGTGTAGTTTTGGGCAAAATCACCACTTTGATGGTATTTTCACGGATTCTCATACTAAGTGACAGGAAACGGGAAAATCGTCGAGCATATGCGAAACTTATGTTAGGCATGTTATACTTACTGCTGAGCACCAAATCTTTTATGGGGAACTATGGGGTTTCTGAAGTTAGCGTAAAAACCCATGAAAACGTGATATCACGGTTTGGTCCCCTTAATCTTCTACAACAATATCGTGTGTGGCATGCAAAGTGTCCAGCACTCTTCTATCTACCTTTAGCTTGGTAATGCACCAAAAATCGTTTATGGGAAACCTTTGAGTGCTTCAATTCAACGGTAACAACATGTCAATGCGTGCATCGTCTATGACGAGCTTTTATGTTAATTCTATTTCTTTTGTGTTTTTGCAGATTTCATTGCGGAAAGAGGTGCGCGTGAGAGCCAGGACGTAACAAGATCACCATTTTGACGCTAATTTAACGGGTTTTGATTTTAAGTGACACGAAAAAGGGAAATCGGTGACAAGATGCCCGATTTCGCCCGATTTCGCCGATTTTGACTGCAAAATCGCGAGTTACGGTAAGAATCTGTCATGTTTACACATGACGACTTATTTATCGACCAAAACATACACATTCGCGTAGTTTTCGGTAAAATCACTATTTCGACGCTAATTTAACGGATTTTCATTGTAAGTGACACAAAAATGGGAAATCGGCGAAAAATTATGAAACTTTGCCCGATTTCGGCGATTTTTACTGCAAAATCGCGAGATACGGTAAGAGAATGTCACGTTGTCACAATTCGACTTATTTTTCGACCAAAACATGCATTTTTGCGTGGTTTTCGGCAAAATCACCATTTTGACAGTAATTTCACGGATTCTCATAGTAAGCGACACGGATAAGAAAAATCGGTGAGAAAAGGCGAAACATCCCCCGATGTCGCCGATTTTGACTGCAAAATCGCGAGATAGGATAAGAATCTGTCACGTTGACGGAATTCGACTTATTTTTCTACCAAAAGATGCATTTTCGCTTAGTATTCGGCAAAATCATCACTTAGACGCAAATGTAACGAATCCTCATAGTAAGTTACACGACACGGGAAAATCGACGAGAATATGCGAACATGCCCCAGATTTTGTAGTGTGCAGAACCGCGATCTTGGTGAATCTGTCACGTTGACACAATGCGGCTTATTTTTCGATCAAAACATGCATTTTCTGGTAGTTTTCGGCAAAATCACCATTTTGATGAGAATTTAGCGGATTTTCATTGTAAGTGACACGAAAAAAGGAAATCGGCAACAAAATGCAAAACTTCGCCCTATTTCGACGATTTTGAATGCAAATTCGCGAGATAGGGTAAGAATAGGTCACGTTAGCACAATTCGACTTATTTTTCCACCAAAACATGCTGTTCGGATTGCTCGCAAGTTAGGAGTAGTGGAGGCGTAGCGCTGGGGTAGGTCGTGAATGACGAGTCGAGTCGAGAAGATTCGCTGAAATGCAGAGTCGTTTATTTGACGTTGTTGTTCGGGTCAGTACATTGGGATCTTACAGCTGGGTTCTCCGACCATAACAATGGTGGTTGCGTTTTGATTACGCGGATTCCCAGCAGAAGCTGGAGTGGTGGAGTCCGGGGCCGTTGGTATTCGTGGAGCTCCGGAGATTGTGGTCGCTGGGGAACAGCGAGTTGGCGAGGTTCACCGAAGGACTCTGCTGATTGCCTGGGGGACCGTGGTTCCCATTCACTGCCTGATGATGTCTGGGTTTTCACGTCAGCAGTCAGGATCGAGGTGTCGTCGCTGGCAGGAGTTGACACTTGCGTCCCTCGATGTACTCTCGCCACCGTTGTTTGTGTGGCCGCCTCCGAGCACCGTGGAGGAGTCGCCGCTAACGGTGAGAGGAACGTTGGTAGCTTCCACCGTGGCGATGTCAAGCGCCGCACTCGAACGTCCCAAGTGGGGATGGTAAGTCGAGGTGGCTTGGTTAGGCACCCCGGGAAGCTGTTACTCGGCCTGTCGATTGTCGTCAGCTTCCACTCGCGGATCCGGATCGATAGCTTCCTCTGTGGGTTATGTCTTCTTTTCTGGCCCTAACGCATCCGAAGACTGTCCTGAGCAGCGAAAGTAGCGGAGTATTGTCTGGCGGAGAGGTTCTGCCTTGACAGTGGAGCTGAGCTCTGATATTAGGGGCTCGGAGCTGCTTCCTATATAGTGGTCCTCGGCCCTGACCACTCACGAGAGACGACGTCCGAGGGCTTCCCTCTCGCGGTGGACTGTGCGAGCTGCGGCGGCTCGCCGGAGCCCACGTGGTCCTCCGCAGTGTGTATCGCGGGTGGCCTGTAGCCAGGCGCTCTCGTGTGTATTGCGGGCAGCCTGTAGCTAGGCGCTCTTGTGCTTCTTATCAATTCTCACACACATGCACTTGAGCGTAGTTTTCGGCAAAATCAGCATTTTGACGCTAATTTCACGAATTTTCATAGTAAGTATTTTCATCTATCCAACGCAACCACACCGCATAATTTGCATCCATCAATCTCCATTCCTACACAAAATATTCTTATTTATTCCTTTCTAAGTTTCCCACTAGAAGACATTAAAAAATGAATAACAATTGAACTAATGCTTGATAATACTTTTCATTTATGAAAAAAAAATTTCATATTTCGTTTAACCTCGTCCGATAATAGAAAAACAAGCGCATATAAATACGCATAGAAAAACTTCGTGGTGAAAAAACCGAACATTAATACACCAAGATATACTTTTCCTTTTTCTCGTATTCTTTAAAAATGTTACTGATCGAGAATCGATCGAGCGCCTAACCGGCCGCTACTCGCCGAACACACAACGGCCCTCGGAGCGACAACCCGAGCCGCGAGAGAGGGTCAGTCGCGCCGGCCGCCCAGAGAGGGCGACAGGCCGCCGCTCTCCCGAAAGCGAAGTCTACCGAGACCGCGGATATAAGGGACTCCGCGAAACCCCGAAAACCGAGCAAGCTGAGCCTCTGGAACTTCTACCAAAATCTCTCTCTCTATATTCTCGACTCTCCAATTTTTACTCGAGTGCTGTCCATATGCGCCGGGTCAAGAAAGGAAAACGCAATCTACAGAAGCTGTCGCTGACGATCGCACCGTCCCACCAAGCAACGCAGACTACAGCCGAGGCACGGCTCGACTGCGGAACACAAGCCTGCAGCCCCAGCACCAGCCGAACGACGGCTACTTAAACCATCCTCGAGAGGCCCGAGGTCGAGACGCGGACTTCCGGCAGTGACTAGGCGCTCTCTTGACATAGACCATTGAGATCGGCCAGCCACGACACAGCTTCCGGCACACCACGACTACATCTGCTGCCGGGAATACGTTACACCCGCACACAACCCACCTTGTCGTGGAGTGAGGGACCCGCACTCCGCGACTGTAACAACAACCCCCCAATAAAGAGATAATTTAAAGGAACTGCGACGACTCACCCTTTCTGCGGTACCTTAACCAGCGCGCCGCGCCACTCGCTCCCGCCGAGCGTCATATCGAACAGTTACTGTATAGTCAAAAGATTACAACAACAAAAAAAGTAAAACCCAATCTTCCAGGGAAAATGGCCTAAGACCATCCTACCAAAAACAACCACAATTGAGCGGGACGCTCAATCCAAAAGGGGGAAGGTGTCACATCCCACGGCAACATGACAATTATACCAACAAATTCTGCATCATCTGATCCGTAGCGAGAGCTCACGTATTCACAATTTTCGATACAACAGACCAATGTAAATGACGTATCATTTTCATTTATTCCGATCCATGTACTCCAAGCTTTTTTGTCAATTTCTTTATTGTATTCGATAAATCAACAAATTCAAACAGTAGCTTGTAATAAACCGTTGTTAAGTTTGTGCAAGTCTGTCGAATTATTCCTTAATAACAACCAATCTCATCAATTCCTCAATTCCAGTCTATTCACGGCACTACCCCTTTTTACCCTCGTCCCGAGCTATTGCGCTGGTCGTAGGCTCAAAAGAGGGATACCACACATATTTATGCCCACGTCCTTTTAGGATGTGACAACGCCTCACATACCTTTTTGGGGACGTCGAATACAAAATCATACCCATCCCAGTTTGAACTGTCATCCATGCACAAGAAAACGATGACAACGTGTACCTAACGGTATGTCAACACGGTGGCACCAATATCTAGTGGAATCAACTCCAAACAAGTTATTAAAGCCCACGAGAGCACATTATTTGTCGAGAACAACCTGCCGTCATTAACGGGGGAGACCGGTTTAGGAGGCCGAAATTTTGTTGTTTTTCGTGAATTTTTTACATAGGGACGGAATAAACAGAATTTTTTTTAAATTTGGAAATATTTTATTCATGTTTTGAAGTAAACTTGAGAATTTTTTCAAGTAATTTCCGCCGGAAATAGTGTCGTTAGATCGCGCTGTCCATGGACGATTACCATCGGAGTATTTTGCTGGTGGGCATTTCGGTGGTAGGAATTTTAATCTGTAATCATCACAATTTGTTTTTTTTTACATTAGCAACATATTTCCTAAGAATATGAACCCGATTATGTAAAAAACTATTGAAAATTGCATTTTTTTGAGGAGTTTGAAGACAATGTAATGTTTTTATACCATATTTTTTTTAACTTTTTTCGCATAAAAAAACGTATTTTGAATAATCATATAATCCCAGAATTAGGTTCATCTAAATTTGAATTGAATAAAAAATGGTGACACCAAATTTCAGAACGATTAGTCAATAACTTTTCGAGCCAGAATGCCTATAATTTGAAAAAAGTCGTTTCGAGAAAAACGCGTTTGAAATAAAATGTTCACGAAATTATATAAAATTCAGATAAAATAATCTCACCGGTTAATCAGCTATTCCAGCACCATATAGCAATCCCACTTCTTGTTCACACGCGTCATTCCGGGCTTGCATCTCCTCTTGACGAGCTATACGAGCTTCCTTCGTCTCCAACGAGCTGCGCCTATTCTGTCTCGTCACGCGCTGACTATCCATATTTTCGGCAAAATTGAAGCTCTGCGAGCCAAATCGAGCCAAGTCAGCAAATCGTCCCTCGATAAATCTTTGAATATCGGAAGAAGTTCTTTTTGAACATCGAGGTGTAATGGAGCAGAGTGCGGTCCAGGCTCTGTTCCGAGTACTTTAGCTTTCTGCCACTTGCACCAGCTGTCTTCTCCCTCTGGACAATTGTCGTGTTGTGGATTGTCATCTGTGGATATCATGCGGTGAAAAGTTGCCATGATAGCTTTCTTCATGTCTGTGACACTGTTTATATTTTTTCGAATCGCTAAGCCATAATATGTGCTGAGCTTTTTCACCAAAGCCTCCGTCAACATTCCTCTTCCGCCCAGTTTTTTTAGTTTTCCTGACGTCTCGGAGTCGAGTTCCCATCCTCTTCTGAACATGGCCTATGCATTTACTTTTGACAACTGTCAGTTCATCACCGTAGGGATTCAAATTGAGGATTGCTGTGAACGTTTTCGAATCTCCATCACCGATGTAATTGCCATATTTTACACCATACAGTTCCTCCGATCTCAAGAACATCATTTTCACAGATTCCACCTCCATGCTTCCCGCGGAGCCTTCATGCGTTTTCATGCAATTTTCTTCGTCATGATCGTCTTTCTATGTGAGATATTCTGCTGAATTTTTCGGTTTGTCTTTCAAATATATACATGATTGACAGTAAGAGCTTCGTACAACCAGATCGATGACTTTTCCGGAGTAATATCCGATGAGCGTAGTAATACCGAACAGTGATTTAAATCCTCGTTTTTTTCCATGTTCCATCGCCAGATACTTTCAAATTCCGAATAGCTCTCTCGCGTTTCCCGTTGACTTTCTTTTCTTCTTCAACAGCTTTCTTACAGCAGAATTCATACACTTTTCTTGGAGAGGCGTGGATGTTAGTGCAAATTCCGTTGTAAGTTTCTTCAGCCATACCACTACTGATGTCTATATAATTACAAAATAAATTCAGTCCTTGTTTGCCAACACCTAAGAGCCGCATGACAAATACAATGCTACGATTGATCCCAAATACAGTGTTGAGTAAAGGACCTGATTTGATTTGTTTCGATCTACAGTGGCAATTGACCACAAGCTTGAACCCAGGGCCACGTTTTCCAGTTTCTAGAAAATTCACTTTTTGTTTACACTATCGACAAATAAGAATTTCCGATAAAGCAGTGAATACTGTGAAAAATTCGATGAACCTGTAACAATGTAACGGATTCACAATTACATCGCCGCTCCTAGCACTCGAAAGTTTTTTTGCGCACGCATTTGCATGTTCTTCACTGACACTCGACTCACTCCTGGTGTGTTGATTAACATGGAACGATCTCTTACGTGGTCTACCACGTTGTTTGTTACACTCACGAGAACCTTTCCGATACGCTGACATTTTGATAACACTCGGTAGGAAAGCCGGAGCTGAACTAGCCAAACTCGACGCTCTGTCGAAATATCGTGAACGTTCAAGAACGTACTACACCAGGTCAAACAACATCTGCCAGAATGCCCCTTCCTCTATTAATCCTTAGTACAGCGGTATTGAGGCAGGTAACCGAAAAAGGGTCCCTGAGTGACCGCTCCGTTTCAACTACCGCGCGCTTCGACTCCGGACCGACGGGCGGTCACTTAAGTCCTCATAGCATAGGAAATACCGCGAATTTTGCTTCCAAATTTTGACCACATATTTTTGACTAGTCATACTAACAATTAATGCAATAAAAAAAGTCGATTTTGTGATCGGTCTAAACTAGTTTCCCCCCTTAATTCCAGTGGGTCGGTCAAATGCCTGGTCGGAAATTCGAGCGGGGTCGGTCTATGCCCGTTGAAAACATTAATTCCAGCGGGTCGGTCCATGCCCCACGAAAAATATGTATACGATCTGTCTATGCTTCTCAAAAAATTTAATTCCCGGGCGTCGGTCTATGCCCGGTCGAAAATTCGAACGGGGAGGGTCTATGCCCATTGAAAACTTCAATTCCGGCGGGTCAGTCTATGCCTCAACGAAAAATCTCAATGAGATCGGTCTATGCCACGCAAAAAATTTAAATCCCGTGGGACGCCGACGCTCGGTCAAAACTTCGAGCGGGGACGGCCTATGCCCGTTGAAAACTTTAATACCGGCGGATCGGTCTATGCCCGGTCGTAAATTCGAGCAGGGACGGTCTATGCTCAGTTACAACTTTAATTCCGGCCGGTCGGTCTATGCCGTCGCAAAAAATCTGTATGGGGTCGGTTTATGCCTCTTAAAATATTTAATTACCGGTGGTCGGTCTATGCCCGGTTGAAAATTCGAGCGGGGATGGTCTATGCTCGTTGAAAACATAAATTTCGGCGGGTCGGTCTATATGCCTCGACGAAAAATCGCGATGGGGTAAGTCTATGCCTCTCAAAAATTCAATTCCCGCGGGTCGGTCTATGCCCGGTTGAAAATTCGAGCGGGGACGGTCTATGCCCGTCGAAAACTTCAATTCCGGCGGGTCGGTCTATGCTTCGACGAAAAATCTCGATTTCGAAAACTCGTAGTAAAATAAGTCGAATTGTATCAACGTGACAGATTCTTATCCTGTCCCGCGATTTTGCGGTCAAAACGAGCGAAATCGGGTAAATTTTCGCATTTTCTCTCCGATTTGCGTTTTTAGTGTCACGGACGATGAAAATCCGTTAAAATAGCGTCCAAATCGTAATTTTGCCGAAAACTACGTGAAAATGCATGTTTTGGTCGGAAAACAAGTCTACTTCTGTGAAAGTCACAGATGCGGCACTCACCTGATTCTGCGCACTACGAAATCGGGCGGATGTTCGCATATTCTCGTTGATTTTCCCATTTCGTAGTACTTACGGTGAGAATTCGTTAAATTAACGGTAAAGCGGTGATTTTACTGAAAACTACGCGAAAATACATATTTTGGTCGAAAAATAAGTCGAAAGGTGTCAAATAACAGATTCTAACCGTATCTCGCGATTTTCCTGTCAAAGTCGGCGGAATCGAGCGAAGTTTCATATATTTTCATCGATATTTCTGTTTTCTGTCACTTACTATGAAACTCCGTGAAATTAGCGTTGAATTAGCGATTTTGCCGAAAACTACGCGAAAATGCATGTTTTCGTCGAAAAATACGTCCAATAGTATCAACGTAACAGATTCTTACCCCATCTCGCGATTTTGCGGTCAAAAAGGGCGAAATCGGGCGAATTTTAGCATTTTCTCGCCGATTTCCTTTTTTCGTGTCACTTACTATAAAAATCCGTTTAATTAGCGTGAAAATGGTTATTTTGCCGAAAACTACGCGAAAATGTATGTTTTGGTCGAAAAAAAGACTATATGTGTCAACGAGACACAGTCGCTAATCTCGCGACTCGGTGCACTACGAAATTGGGCTGATGTTCGCATATTTTTGTCGATTTTCCCGTTTCGAGGTACTTTTTTGAGAAACCGTGAAATTAGAGTCAAAGTGGTGATTTTGCGGTCCAAAACGGCGAAATCGGACAGTTTTTCGTATTTCCGCGCAGACCTCCGTTTTTCGTGACACTTACAATGAAATTCCGTGAAATTCGCGTCAAAGTTGTGATTTTGCCGGAAACTACGCGAAATAGCAAGTTTTAGTGGACAAATAAGTCGAATTGTATCAACGCGAAAGAAACTTACCCTATCTCGCGATTTCGCGTTCACAAACGGCGAAATCGGGCGGTTTTTCGAATTTCCTCGCAGATCTCCGTTTTTCGCGGCATTTACAATGAAAAACCGTGAAATTAGAGTCAAAGTGGTGATTTTGCGGGAAACTACGTGGAATTGCAGGTTTTGGTCGAGAAATAAGTCGAATTTTGTCAACGTGACAGAAACTTACAGTATCTCGCGATTTTGCTGTCCAGAACGGCGAAATTGGGCGGTTTTTCGAATTTCCTCACAGACCTCCGTTTTTCGTGACACTTACAATGAAATTCCGTG